>JAEIGP010000583.1:0-78146 GCA_018904095.1 Zaprionus ghesquierei
ATATTTTGACTGCATAAATATTATAAGTCCATAGCCTTTTACGGTCAAAATATGATTGTAGCCGTTTTTTTGTTCCGCAAATAAATTATGTACAAGCAGCTGGGTAGCGGGTATATTACAGTCGAGCACACTCGACTGTAGCTTTCTTACTTGTTTTTTTTTATTTTATATTTTGACTTTGCATAAATATTATAAGTCCATAGCCTTTTACGGTCAAAATATGATTGTAGCCGTTTTTTTGTTCCGCAAATAAATTTTGTACAAGCAGCTGGGTAGCGGGTATATTACAGTCGAGCACACTCGACTGTAGCTTTCTTACTTGTTTTTTTTTATACCCGCTACTCATAGAGTAGAAGGGTATTATAACTTTGTTCAAACCGAAAATGTATGTAACAGGTAGAAGGAGACACCTCCGACCCCATAAAGTATATATATTCTGGCTCAGGATCAACAGCCGAGTCGATATAGCCATGTCCGTCTGTCCGTCTGTCCGTGTGAAAATATAGATCTTAGCTATTATAAGAGCTAGGACAACCAAATTTGGTAACAATATGTGTTATTATTGCACGCTGGTCAAGTTTATTTTGGATTTTGGCCACGCCCCCTTCCGCCCACGCAAATCGAAAAAACATTGATAACAAGTGCAATTTTCATGCCATATTGTTTATTATCGGTGTACATGATAACTATAGCTAGCCAGATGATCTATGAAAATTTGGTAACAATCGGATAATAAACACAGAAGTTATTCAGCTTAACGTTTTCCATAGCTGTAAGCAGCGCTACAGGCAGCGCTGCTTGCAGCATTGTGCCGAATCATGTGTGCGTGTACGGTGGTGAAATGGGTTAAGTTGTGGACTGCAAAACGAACAGTACTATTATGCATTTACGGGTTCGAGTCCCGCCCGCATCAAAAATTAAATGTGTGCAAAAATGTTTTTTTTTTTTTATTTTATATTTTGACTTTGCATAAATATTATAAGTCCATAGCCTTTTACGGTCAAAATATGATTGTAGCCGTTTTTTTGTTCCGCAAATAAATTATGTACAAGCAGCTGGATAGCGGGTATATTACAGTCGAGCACACTCGACTGTAGCTTTCTTACTTGTTTTATTTTATATTTTGACTTTGCATAAATATTATAAGTCCATAGCCTTTTACGGTCAAAATATGATTGTAGCCGTTTTTTTTCCGCAAATAAATGATATACGAGCAGCTGGGTAGCGGGTATATTACAGTCGAGCTCACTCGACTGTAGCTTTCTTACTTGTTCTTTTTTGAGAATATATATTGGTTTGATATTATTTTTATATCCGCTACTCATAGAGTATAAGGGTATTACAACTTTGTTCAAACCGAAAATGTATGTAACAGGCAGAAGGAGACACCTCCAACCCCATAAAGTATATATATTCTGGCTCAGGGTCAACAGCCGAGTCGATATAGCCATGTCCGTCTGTCCGTCTGTCTGTCCGTGTGAACATCTAGATCTCAGCTATTACAAGAGCTAGGACTAGCAATTTTGGTGACAATATGTGTCATTATTGCACGCTGATCAAGTTTATTTTGGATTTTGGCCACGCCCCCTTCCACCCCTGTAAATCGAAAAAAATTGATTACAAGCGCAATTTTGATGCCATACTGTTCATTTTTGGTTTACATGATAACTATAGCTAGCCAGAAAATCTCTGAAAATTTTATAATAATCGGATAGTAAACACAGAAGTTATTCAGCTTAACGTTTTCCATAGCTGTAAGCAGCGCTGCCGTGTGTGTGTGTACGGTGGTGAAATGGGTTAAGTTGTGGACTGAAAAACGAACAGTACTATTATGCGTTTACGGGTTCGAGTCCCGCCCGCATCAAAAGTTAAATGTGTGCAAAAATATTTTTATGCCCGCTACTCATAGAGTAGAAGGGTATTATAATTTTTAACATTTAATATAAGTATTTTTGTCGTCAATTAATGTGTGCAAAATTTTTATACCCGCTATCATAAGAGTAGAAGTATTAAATTTGTTCAAACCGAAAATGTATGTAACAGGCAGAAGGAGACACCTCCGACCCCATAAAGTATATATATTCTGGCTCAGGATCAACAGCCGAGTCGATATAGCCATGTCCGTCTGTCCGTCTGTCTGTCCGTGTGAAAATCTAGATCTCAGCTATTATAAGAGGTAGAACTACCAAATTTGGTGAGAGTATGTGTTATTATTGCCCGCTGATCAAGTTTATTTTAGATTTTGGCCACGCCCCCTTCCGCCCCCGTAAATCGAAAAAACATTAATTACAAGCGCAATTTTGTAGCCATATTGTTAATTTTCGGTTTACATGATAACTATAGCTAGCTAGATGCTTGCAGCATTGTGCCGAATCATGTGTGCGTGTACGGTGGTGAAATGGGTTAAATGAACAGTACTATTATGCAATTACGGGTTCGAGTCCCGCCCGCATCAAAAATTAAATGTGTGCAAAAATATTTTTTTTTTATTTTAGATTTTGACTTTGCATAAATATTGTAAGTCCATAGCCTTTTACGGACAAAATATGATTGTAGCCGTTTTTTTTGTTCCGCAAATAAATGGTGTACGAGCAGCTGGGTAGCGGATATATTACAGTCGAGCACACTCGACTGTAGCTTTCTTACTTGTTTTTTTTTGTTTTAGATTTTGACTTGGCATAAATATTGTAAGTCCATAGCCTTTTACGGTCAAAATATGATTGTAGCCGTTTTTTTTTGTTCCGCAAATAAATGATATACGAGCAGCTGGGTAGCGGGTATATTACAGTCGAGCTCACTCGACTGTAGCTTTCTTACTTGTTCTTTTTTGAGAATATATATTGGTTTGATATTATTTTTATATCCGCTACTCATAGAGTATAAGGGTATTACAACTTTGTTCAAACCGAAAATGTATGTAACAGGCAGAAGGAGACACCTCCAACCCCATAAAGTATATATATTCTGGTTCAGGGTCAACAGCCGAGTCGATATAGCCATGTCCGTCTGTCCGTCTGTCTGTCCGTGTGAAAATCTAGATCTCAGCTATTATAAGAGCTAGGACTAGCAATTTTGGTGACAATATGTGTCATTATTGCACGCTGATCAAGTTTATTTTGGATTTAGACCACGCCCCCTTCCACCTCTGTAAATCGAAAAAAATTTATTACAAGCGCAATTTTGATGCCATACTGTCCATTTTTGGTTTACATGATAACTAGAGCTAGCCAGATGATCTCTGAAAATTTGGTAACAATCGGATAATAAATACAAAAGTTATGTAGCTTAACGTTTTCCATAGCTGTAAGCAGCGCTATCAGCAGCGCTGCATGCAGCATTATGCCAAATAGTGTGTGCGTGTACGGTGGTGAAATGGGTTAAGTTGTGGACTGGAAAACAAACAGTACTATTAGGCGTTTACGGGTTCGAGTCCCGCCCGCATCAAAAGTTAAATGTGTGCAAAAATATTTTTATGCCCGCTACTCATAGAGTAGAAGGGTATTATAACTTTGTTCAAACCGAAAATGTATGTAACAGGCAGAAGGAGACACCTCCGACCCCATAAAGTATATATATTCTGGCTCAGGATCAACAGCCGAGTCGATATAGCCATGTCCGTCTGTCCGTCTGTCTGTCCGTGTGAAAATCTAGATCTCAGCTATTATAAGAGCTAGGACTACCAAATTTGGTGAGAGTATGTGTTATTATTGCAATTTTGGTGACAATATGTGTCATTATTGCACGCTGATCAAGTTTATTGCCATATTGATGCCATATTGTTCATTTTCGTTTTACATGATAACTATAGCTAGCCAGATGATCTCTGAAAATTTGGTAACAATCGGATAATAAACACAGAAGTTATGCAGCTTAACGTTTTCCATAGCTGTAAGCAGCGCTGCATGCAGCATTATGCCGAATAGTGTGTGCGTGTACGGTGGTGAAATGGGTTAAGTTGTGGACTGGAAAACGAACAGTACTATTATGCGTTTACGGGTTCGAGTCCCGCCCGCATCAAAAGTTAAATGTGTGCAAAAATATTTTTATGCCCGCTACTCATAGAGTAGAAGGGTATTATAACTTTGTTCAAACCGAAAATGTATGTAACAGGCAGAAGGAGACACCTCCGACCCCATAAAGTATATATATTCTGGCTCAGGATCAACAGCCGAGTCGATATAGCCATGTCCGTCTGTCCGTCTGTCTGTCCGTGTGAAAATCTAGATCTCAGCTATTATAAGAGCTAGGACTACCAAATTTGGTGAGAGTATGTGTTATTATTGCAATTTTGGTGACAATATGTGTCATTATTGCACGCTGATCAAGTTTATTGCCATATTGATGCCATATTGTTCATTTTCGTTTTACATGATAACTATAGCTAGCCAGATGATCTCTGAAAATTTGGTAACAATCGGATAATAAACACAGAAGTTATTCAGCTTAACGTTTTCCATAGCTGTAAGCAGCGCTGCCGGCAGGGCTGCTTGCAGCATTGTGCCGAATCGTGTGTGCGTGTACGGTGGTGAAATGGGTTAAGTTGTTGACTGCAAAATGAACAGTACTATTATGCAATTACGGGTTCGAGTCCCGCCCGCATCAAAAATTAAATGTGTGCAAAAATATATTTTTTTTTATATTAGATTTTGACTTTGCATAAATATTGTAAGTCCATAGCCTTTTACGGACAAAATATGATTGTAGCCGTTTTTTTTGTTCCGCAAATAAATGGTGTACGAGCAGCTGGGTAGCGGGTATATTACAGTCGAGCTCACTCGACTGTAGCTTTCTTACTTGTTCTTTTTTGAGAATATATATTGGTTTGATATTATTTTTATATTGTCGCTACTCATAGAGTATAAGGGTATTACAACTTTGTTCAAACCGAAAATGTATGTAACAGGCAGAAGGAGACACCTCCGACCCCATAAAGTATATATATTCTGGCTCAGGATCAACAGCCGAGTCGATATAGCCATGTCCGTCTGTCCGTCTGTCTGTCCGTGTGAAAATCTAGATCTCAGCTATTATAAGAGCTAGGACAACCAAATTTGGTGACAATATGTGTTATTATTGCACGCTGATCAAGTTTATTTTGGATTTTGGCCACGCCCCCTTCCGCCCACGCAAATCGAAAAAACATTGATAACAAGTGCAATTTTGATGCCATATTCTTCATTTTCGGTTTACATGATAACTATAGCTAGCCAGATGATCTCTGAAAATTTTGTAAAAATCGGAAAAAAAAAAAAAAAATTATTTTTTTTTATAGCTTGCTGCCGGCAGCGCTGCTTGCAGCATTGTGCCGAATCATGTGTGCGTGTACGGTGGTGAAATGGGTTAAGTTGTGGACTGCAAAACGAACAGTACTATTATGCATTTACGGGTTCGAGTCCCGCCCGCATCAAAAATTAAATGTGTGCAAAAATGTTTTTTTTTTTTTATTTTATATTTTGACTTTACATAAATATTATAAGTCCATAGCCTTTTACGGTCAAAATATGATTGTAGCCGTTTTTTTGTTCCGCAAATAAATTTTGTACAAGCAGCTGGGTAGCGGGTATATTACAGTCGAGCACACTCGACTGTAGCTTTCTTACTTGTTTTTTTTTGTTTTAGATTTTGACTTGGCATAAATATTGTAAGTCCATAGCCTTTTACGGTCAAAATATGATTGTAGCCGTTTTTTTTTTTGTTCCGCAAATAAATGGTGTACGAGCAGCTGGGTAGCGGGTATATTACAGTCGAGCTCACTCGACTGTAGCTTTCTTACTTGTTCTTTTTGAGAATATATATTGGTTTGATATTATTTTTATATGCCGCTACTCATAGAGTATAAGGGTATTACAACTTTGTTCAAACCGAAAATGTATGTAACAGGCAGAAGGAGACACCTCCAACCCCATAAAGTGTATATATTCTGGTTCAGGGTCAACAGCCGAGTCGATATAGCCATGTCCGTCTGCCCGTCTGTCCGTCTGTCTTTCCGTGTGAAAATCTAGATCTCAGCTATTATAAGAGCTAGGACTAGCAATTTTGGTGACAATATGTGTCATTATTGCACGCTGATCAAGTTTATTTTGGATTTAGACCACGCCCCCTTCCACCTCTGTAAATCGAAAAAACATTAATTACAAGCGCAATTTTGAAGCCATATTGTTCATTTTCGGTTTACACGATAACTATAGCTAGCTAGATGATCTTTAAAAATTTGGTAACAATCGGATAATAAACACAGAAGTTATTCAGCTTAACGTTTTCCATAGCTGTAAGCAGCGCTGCCGGCAGGGCTGCTTGCAGCATTGTGCCGAATCGTGTGTGCGTGTACGGTGGTGAAATGGGTTAAGTTGTTGACTGCAAAATGAACAGTACTATTATGCAATTACGGGTTCGAGTCCCGCCCGCATCAAAAATTAAATGTGTGCAAAAATATTTTTTTTTTATTTTAGATTTTGACTTTGCATAAATATTGTAAGTCCATAGCCTTTTACGGACAAAATATGATTGTAGCCGTTTTTTTTTTGTTCCGCAAATAAATGGTGTACGAGCAGCTGGGTAGCGGGTATATTACAGTCGAGCTCACTCGACTGTAGCTTTCTTACTTGTTCTTTTTTGAGAATATATATTGGTTTGATATTATTTTTATATTGTCGCTACTCATAGAGTATAAGGGTATTACAACTTTGTTCAAACCGAAAATGTATGTAACAGGCAGAAGGAGACACCTCCGACCCCATAAAGTGTATATATTCTGGCTCAGGATCAACAGCCGAGTCGATATAGCCATGTCCGTCTGTCCGTCTGTCCGTCCGTGTGAAAATCTAGATCTCAGCTATTATAAGAGCTAGGACAACCAAATTTGGTGACAATATGTGTTATTATTGCACGCTGATCAAGTTTATTTTGGATTTTGGCCACGCCCCCTTCCGCCCACGCAAATCGAAAAAACATTGATAACAAGTGCAATTTTGATGCCATATTCTTCATTTTCGGTTTACATGATAACTATAGCTATATAGCTGCTGCCGGCAGCGCTGCTTGCAGCATTGTGTCGAATCGTGTGTGCGTGTACGGTGGTGAAATGGGTTAAGTTGTGGACTGCAAAACGAACAGTACTATTATGCATTTACGGGTTCGAGTCCCGTCCGCAACAAAAATTAAATGTGTGCAAAAATATTTTTTTTTTATACCCGCTACTCATAGAGTAGAAGGGTATTATAACTTTGTTCAAACAGAAAATGTATGTAACAGGCAGAAGGAGACACCTCCGACCCCATAAAGTGTATATATTCTGGCTCAGGATCAACAGCCGAGTCGATATAGTCATGTCCGTCTGTCCGTCTGTCCGTCCGTGTGAAAATCTAGATCTCAGCTATTATAAGAGCTAGGACAACCAAATTTGGTGACAATATGTGTTATTATTGCACGCTGATCAAGTTTATTTTGGATTTTGGCCACGCCCCCTTCCGCCCACGCAAATCGAAAAAACATTGATAACAAGTGCAATTTTGATGCCATATTCTTCATTTTCGGTTTACATGATAACTATAGCTATATAGCTGCTGCCGGCAGCGCTGCTTGCAGCATTGTGTCGAATCGTGTGTGCGTGTACGGTGGTGAAATGGGTTAAGTTGTGGACTGCAAAACGAACAGTACTATTATGCATTTACGGGTTCGAGTCCCGCCCGCATCAAAAATTAAATGTGTGCAAAAATATTTTTTTTTTATACCCGCTACTCATAGAGTAGAAGGGTATTATAACTTTGTTCAAACAGAAAATGTATGTAACAGGCAGAAGGAGACACCTCCGACCCCATAAAGTATATATATTCTGGCTCAGGATCAACAGCCGAGTCGATATAGCCATGTCCGTCCGTCCGTGTGAAAATCTAGATCTCAGCTATTATAAGAGCTAGGACTACCAAATTTGGTGACAATATGTGTTATTATTGCACGCTGATCAAGTTTATTTTGGATTTTGGCCACGCCCTTCCGCCCGAAAACATTGATACAAGTCGAAATTGGCAGCGCGGATTGTTTATTGTGTCGAATCGGTGTGCGTGTACGGTGGTGAAATGGGTTAAGTTGTGGACTGCAAAACGAACAGTACTATTATGCATTTACGGGTTCGAGTCCCTGCAAAAATGAAGTTATTCTTAACGTTTTCCATATTTTGCTGCATAAATATGCCGGCAGCGCTGCTTGCAGCATTGTGTCGAATCGTGTGTGCGTGTACGGTGGTGAAATGGGTTAAGTTGTGGACTGCAAAACGAACAGTACTATTATGCATTTACGGGTTCGAGTCCCGCCCGCATCAAAAATTAAATGTGTGCAAAAATGTTTTTTTTTTTTTATTTTATATTTTGACTTTGCATAAATATTATAAGTCCATAGCCTTTTACGGTCAAAATATGATTGTAGCCGTTTTTTGTTCCGCAAATAAATTATGTACAAGCAGCTGGGTAGCGGGTATATTACAGTCGAGCATTCTCGACTGTAGCTTTCTTACTTGTTTTATTTTAGATTTTGACTTTGCATAAATATTGTAAGTCCATAGCCTTTTACGGTCAAAATATGATTGTAGCCGTTTTTTTTTCCGCAAATAAATGATATACGAGCAGCTGGGTAGCGGGTATATTACAGTCGAGCTCACTCGACTGTAGCTTTCTTACTTGTTCTTTTTTGAGAATATATATTGGTTTGATATTATTTTTATATCCGCTACTCATAGAGTATAAGGGTATTACAACTTTGTTCAAACCGAAAATGTATGTAACAGGCAGAAGGAGACACCTCCAACCCCATAAAGTATATATATTCTGGCTCAGGGTCAACAGCCGAGTCGATATAGCCATTTGTCCGTCTGTCTGTCCGTGTAAAAATCTAGAACTCAGCTATTATAAGAGCTAGGACTAGCAATTTTGGTGACAATATGTGTCATTATGGCACGCTGATCAAGTTTATTTTGGATTTTGGCCCCCTTCCACCCCTGTAAATCGAAAAAAATTGATTACAAGCGCAATTTCGATGCCATACTGTTCATTTTTGGTTTACATGATAACTATAGCTAGCTAGATGATCTTTAAAAATTTGGTAACAATCGGATAATAAACACAGAAGTTATTCAGCTTAACGTTTTCCATAGCTGTAAGCAGCGCTGCCGGCAGGGCTGCTTGCAGCATTGTGCCGAATCGTGTGTGCGTGTACGGTGGTGAAATGGGTTAAGTTGTTGACTGCAAAATGAACAGTACTATTATGTAATTACGGGTTCGAGTCCCGCCCGCATCAAAAATTAAATGTGTGCAAAAATATATTTTTTTATTTTAGATTTTGACTTTGCATAAATATTGTAAGTCCATAGCCTTTTACGGACAAAATATGATTGTAGCCGTTTTTTTTGTTCCGCAAATAAATGGTGTACGAGCAGCTGGGTAGCGGGTATATTACAGTCGAGCCACTCGACTGTAGCTTTCTTTTATATTTGTTTTTTTGAGAATATATATTGGTTTGATATTATTTTTATATTGCCCGCTACTCATAGAGTATAAGGGTATTACAACTTTGTTCAAACCGAAAATGTATGTAACAGGCAGAAGGAGACACCTCCGACCCCATAAAGTGTATATATTCTGGCTCAGGATCAACAGCCGAGTCGATATAGCCATGTCCGTCTGTCCGTCTGTCTGTCCGTGTGAAAATCTAGATCTCAGCTATTATAAGAGCTAGGACAACCAAATTTGGTGACAATATGTGTTATTATTGCACGCTGATCAAGTTTATTTTGGATTTTGGCCACGCCCCCTTCCGCCCACGCAAATCGAAAAAACATTGATAACAAGTGCAATTTTGATGCCATATTGTTCATTTTCGGTTTACATGATACTAACCGTATCTATAAAATATATTAAAGCTAATATATTCTGTTTCTAGCCGTAAGCAGCGCTGCTTGCAGCATTGTGCCGAATCATGTGTGCGTGTACGGTGGTGAAATGGGTTAATTGTATGAAAACGAAAGTACTATTATGCATTTACGGGTTCGAGTCCCGCCCGCATCAAAAATTAAATGTGTGCAAAAAAATTTTTTTTTTTATTTTATATTTTGACTTGCATAAATATTATAAGTCCATAGCCTTTTACGGTCAAAATATGATTGTAGCCGTTTTTTTGTTCCGCAAATAAATTATGTACAAGCAGCTGGGTAGCGGGTATATTACAGTCGAGCACACTCGACTGTAGCTTTCTTACTTGTTTTTTATTTTAGATTTTGACTTTGCATAAATATTGTAAGTCCATAGCCTTTTACGGTCAAAATATGATTGTAGCGTTTTTTTTTGTTCCGCAAATAAATGATATACGAGCAGCTGGGTAGCGGGTATATTACAGTCGAGCTCACTCGACTGTAGCTTTCTTACTTGTTCTTTTTTGAGAATATATATTGGTTTGATATTATTTTTATATCCGCTACTCATAGAGTATAAGGGTATTACAACTTTGTTCAAACCGAAAATGTATGTAACAGGCAGAAGGAGACACCTCCAACCCCATAAAGTATATATATTCTGGCTCAGGGTCAACAGCCGAGTCGATATAGCCATGTCCGTCTGTCTGTCCGTGTAAAAATCTAGAACTCAGCTATTATAAGAGCTAGGACTAGCAATTTAGGTGACAATATGTGTCATTATGGCACGCTGATCAAGTTTACTTTGGATTTTGGCCACGCCCCCTTCCGCCCCCGTAAATCGAAAAAACATTAATTACAAGCGCAATTTTGAAGCCATATTGTTCATTTTCGGTTTACACGATAACTATAGCTAGCTAGATGATCTTTAAAAATTTGGTAACAATCGGATAATAAACACAGAAGTTATTCAGCTTAACGTTTTCCATAGCTGTAAGCAGCGCTGCCGGCAGGGCTGCTTGCAGCATTGTGCCGAATCGTGTGTGCGTGTACGGTGGTGAAATGGGTTAAGTTGTTGACTGCAAAATGAACAGTACTATTATGTAATTACGGGTTCGAGTCCCGCCCGCATCAAAAATTAAATGTGTGCAAAAATATATTTTTTTTATTTTAGATTTTGACTTTGCATAAATATTGTAAGTCCATAGCCTTTTACGGACAAAATATGATTGTAGCCGTTTTTTTTGTTCCGCAAATAAATGGTGTACGAGCAGCTGGGTAGCGGGTATATTACAGTCGAGCTCACTCGACTGTAGCTTTCTTACTTGTTCTTTTTTGAGAATATATATTGGTTTGATATTATTTTTATATTGTCGCTACTCATAGAGTATAAGGGTATTACAACTTTGTTCAAACCGAAAATGTATGTAACAGGCAGAAGGAGACACCTCCGACCCCATAAAGTGTATATATTCTGGCTCAGGATCAACAGCCGAGTCGATATAGCCATGTCCGTCTGTCCGTCTGTCCGTCCGTGTGAAAATCTAGATCTCAGCTATTATAAGAGCTAGGACAACCAAATTTGGTGACAATATGTGTTATTATTGCACGCTGATCAAGTTTATTTTGGATTTTGGCCACGCCCCCTTCCGCCCACGCAAATCGAAAAAACATTGATAACAAGTGCAATTTTGATGCCATATTCTTCATTTTCGGTTTACATGATAACTATAGCTATATAGCTGCTGCCGGCAGCGCTGCTTGCAGCATTGTGCCGAATCATGTGTGCGTGTACGGTGGTGAAATGGGTTGTTGTGGATAAATGAACAGTACTATTATGCATTTACGGGTTCGAGGCCCCCCCGCATCAAAAATTAAATGTGTGCAAAAATGTTTTTTTTTTTATTTTATATTTTGACTTTTCATAAATATTATAAGTCCATAGCCTTTTACGGTCAAAATATGATTGTAGCCGTTTTTCTGTTCCGCAAATAAATTATGTACAAGCAGCTGGGTAGCGGGTATATTACAGTCGACTGTAGCTTTCTTACTTGTTTTTATTTTAGATTTTGACTTTGCATAAATATTGTAAGTCCATAACCTTTTACGGTCAAAATATGATTGTAGCCGTTTTTTTTGTTCCGCAAATAAATGATATACGAGCAGCTGGGTAGCGGGTATATTACAGTCGAGCTCACTCGACTGTAGCTTTCTTACTTGTTCTTTTTTGAGAATATATATTGGTTTGATATTATTTTTATATTGTCGCTACTCATAGAGTATAAGGGTATTACAACTTTGTTCAAACCGAAAATGTATGTAACAGGCAGAAGGAGACACCTCCAACCCCATAAAGTATATATATTCTGGCTCAGGGTCAACAGCCGAGTCGATATAGCCATGTCCGTCTGTCTGTCCGTGTAAAAATCTAGAACTCAGCTATTATGAAAGCTAGGACTAGCAATTTAGGTGACAATATGTGTCATTATGGCACGGTGATCAAGTTTACTTTGGATTTTGGCCACGCCCCCTTCCGCCCCCGTAAATCGAAAAAACATTAATTACAAGCGCAATTTTGAAGCCATATTGTTCATTTTCGGTTTACACGATAACTATAGCTAGCTAGATGATCTTTAAAAATTTGGTAACAATCGGATAATAAACACAGAAGTTATTCAGCTTAACGTTTTCCATAGCTGTAAGCAGCGCTGCCGGCAGGGCTGCTTGCAGCATTGTGCCGAATCGTGTGTGCGTGTACGGTGGTGAAATGGGTTAAGTTGTTGACTGCAAAATGAATAGTACTATTATGTAATTACGGGTTCGAGTCCCGCCTGCATCAAAAATTAAATGTGTGCAAAAATATATTTTTTTTATTTTAGATTTTGACTTTGCATAAATATTGTAAGTCCATAGCCTTTTACGGACAAAATATGATTGTAGCCGTTTTTTTGTTCCGCAAATAAATGGTGTACGAGCAGCTGGGTAGCGGGTATATTACAGTCGAGCTCACTCGACTGTAGCTTTCTTACTTGTTCTTTTTTGAGAATATATATTGGTTTGATATTATTTTTATATTGTCGCTACTCATAGAGTATAAGGGTATTACAACTTTGTTCAAACCGAAAATGTATGTAACAGGCAGAAGGAGACACCTCCGACCCCATAAAGTGTATATATTCTGGCTCAGGATCAACAGCCGAGTCGATATAGCCATGTCCGTCTGTCCGTCTGTCCGTCCGTGTGAAAATCTAGATCTCAGCTATTATAAGAGCTAGGACAACCAAATTTGGTGACAATATGTGTTATTATTGCACGCTGATCAAGTTTACGAGGGTCGTTTGATAAGTCCGTGACTTTTTGAATAAAATATATTTTTTTCGTCAAAGAAGCGTTTTATTTCTCAACATAATCTCCTTTTAGCTCTATACATTTAGTCCAGCGTTTTTCCAATTTTTTTATTCCTTCCAAATAATAGGTTTTCTCAAGGCCCTCAGAATAGTCGTTTGTTTCTGTGATGACCTCTTCATTTGACCCGAATCTCTTACCGCCGAGCCATTTCTTCATGTTTGGAAACAAAAAATAATCACAGGGGGCTAAATCTGGAGAATATGCTGGATGGGGTAGCAGTTCGTAGCCCAATTTATGAAATTTTGCCATGCTGACTACACACGTGTGCACCCGTGCATTGTCCTGATGGAACAGCACTTTTTTTTCGCCAAATGCGGTCGTTTCTGCTTCAAATCAATATCGAATCTGTCCAAAAGCTCTGAATAATATTCGCCGGTGATCGTTTTACCCTTTTCAAGGTAATCGATGTGAATGATACCTTGTGCATCCCAAAAAACTGTGGCCATGACCTTGTTGGCCGACAGACCCACCTTGGCCTTCTTTGGTGCACGTTCACCCGGAGAAACCCACTGTCTTGATTGTTCTTTGGTCTCTGGTGTGGTGTGGTGGATCCATGTTTCGTCTACGGTAACGAAACGGCGCAAAAATTCGTTTGGATTGCGGTTGAACATCGCCAAACACTCCTTTGAAATGGTCACACGGTTGCGCTTATGGTCGTGTGTGAGCAATCGCGGCACCCATCGCGCGGAAAGCTTTTTCATGTCCAAATATTCATGTAAAATGTGATGTACCCGTTCAGTTGAGATGCCTACAGCCTCAGCTACCTCACGCACTTTCATTCTCCGATCATCCAATATCATTCCATGGATTTTGTCGACGATTTCTGGCATGACGACCTCTTTTGGGCGACCTGAACGTTCGGCATCACTTGTACTGGTACGACCACAACGGAACTCAGTAAACCATTTCTTAACCATTGAAATTGATGGTGCAGAGTCCCCATAATATTTATCAAGTCTTTCCTTGGTTTCGGTGATGGATTTTTTACGCAAAAAATAATGCTTAATTAGCACACGAAATTCACTTTTTTCCATTTTCGTTAAAATTCACGAGATCGTCTGCTTTCAATGCCTATAAAACGCAAACCAAAAAACGCAGCTTTCTCAAAATTTAACAGTCAGCTGTTAATCGATAACTGCTGACAGGAGCAGTGTTGTATTTAGAGCAGGTGCGCGGCAAATACAAAAAGTCACGGTCTTATCAAACGACCCTCGTATTTTGGATTTTGGCCACGCCCCATTCCGCCCACGCAAATCGAAAAAACATTGATAACAAGTGCAATTTTGATGCCATATTCTTCATTTTCGGTTTACATGATAACTATAGCTATATAGCTGCTGCCGGCAGCGCTGCTTGCAGCATTGTGCCGAATCATGTGTGCGTGTACGGTGGTGAAATGGGTTAAATGAACAGTACTATTATGCATTTACGGGTTCGAGTCCCGCCCGCATCAAAAATTAAATGTGTGCAAAAATGTTTTTTTTTTTTATTTTATATTTTGACTTTACATAAATATTATAAGTCCATAGCCTTTTACGGTCAAAATATGATTGTAGCCGTTTTATTGTTCCGCAAATAAATTTTGTACAAGCAGCTGGGTAGCGGGTATATTACAGTCGAGCACACTCGACTGTAGCTTTCTTACTTGTTTTTTTTTTTATACCCGCTACTCATAGAGTAGAAGGGTATTATAACTTTGTTCAAACCGAAAATGTATGTAACAGGCAGAAGCAGACACCTCCGACCCCATAAAGTATATATATTCTGGCTCAGGGTCAACAGCCGAGTCGATATAGCCATGTCCGTCTGTCCGTCTGTCCGTCCGTGTGAAAATCTAGATCTCAGCTATTTTAAGAGCTAGGACAACCAAATTTGGTGACAATATGTGTTATTATTGCACGCTGGTCAAGTTTATTTTGGATTTTGGCCACGCCCCCTTCCGCCCACGCAAATCGAAAAAACATTGATAACAAGTGCAATTTTGATGCCATATTCTTCGCTTTCAGTTTACATGATAACAATCGGATAATAAACCCAGAAGTTATTTAGCTTAACGTTTTCCACAGCTGTAAGCAGCGCTGCCGGCAGCGCTGCTTGCAGCATTGTGTCGAATCGTGTGTGCGTGTACGGTGGTGAAATGGGTTAAGTTGTGGACTGCAAAACGAACAGTACTATTATGCATTTACGGGTTCGAGTCCCGCCCGCATCAAAAATTAAATGTGTGCAAAAATGTTTATACCCGCTACTCATAGAGTAGAAGGGTATTATAACTTTGTTCAAACCGAAAATGTATGTAACAGGCAGAGGGAGACACCTCCGACCCCATAAAGTATATATATTCTGGCTCAGGATCAACAGCCGAGTCGATATAGCCATGTCCGTCTGTCCGTCTGTCCGTCCGTGTGAAAATTTAGATCTCAGCTATTATAAGAGCTAGGACAACCAAATTTGGTGACAATATGTGTTATTATTGCATGCTGATCAAGTTTATTTTGGATTTTGGCCACGCCCCCTTCCGCCCACGCAAATCGAAATCGGCAGCGCTGCTTGCAGCATTGTGTCGAATCGTGTGTGCGTGTACGGTGGTGAAATGGGTTAAGTTGTGGACTGCAAAACGAACAGTACTATTATGCATTTACGGGTTCGAGTCCCTGCAAAAATGTTTTTTTTTTTTTATTTTATATTTTGACTGCATAAATATGCCGGCAGCGCTGCTTGCAGCATTGTGTCGAATCGTGTGTGCGTGTACGGTGGTGAAATGGGTTAAGTTGTGGACTGCAAAACGAACAGTACTATTATGCATTTACGGGTTCGAGTCCCGCCCGCATCAAAAATTAAATGTGTGCAAAAATGTTTATACCCGCTACTCATAGAGTAGAAGGGTATTATAACTTTGTTCAAACCGAAAATGTATGTAACAGGCAGAGGGAGACACCTCCGACCCCATAAAGTATATATATTCTGGCTCAGGATCAACAGCCGAGTCGATATAGCCATGTCCGTCTGTCCGTCTGTCCGTCCGTGTGAAAATCTAGATCTCAGCTATTATAAGAGCTAGGACAACCAAATTTGGTGACAATATGTGTTATTATTGCATGCTGATCAAGTTTATTTTGGATTTTGGCCACGCCCCCTTCCGCCCACGCAAATCGAAAAAACATTGATAACAAGTGCAATTTTGATGCCATATTCTTCATTTTCAGTTTACATGATAACTATAGCTAGCCAGATGATCTCTGAATTTGGTTACAATCGGATAATAAACACAGAAGTTATTCAGCTTAACGTTTTCCACAGCTGTAAGCAGCGCTGCCGGCAGCGCTGCTTGCAGCATTGTGTCGAATCGTGTGTGCGTGTACGGTGGTGAAATGGGTTAAGTTGTGGACTGCAAAACGAACAGTACTATTATGCATTTACGGGTTCGAGTCCCTGCAAAAATGTTTTTTTTTTTTATTTTATATTTTGACTGCATAAATATGCCGGCAGCGCTGCTTGCACCATTGTGTCGAATCGTGTGTGCGTGTACGGTGGTGAAATGGGTTAAGTTGTGGACTGCAAAACGAACAGTACTATTATGCATTTACGGGTTCGAGTCCCGCCCGCATCAAAAATTAAATGTGTGCAAAAATGTTTTTTTTTTTATTTTATATTTTGACTGCATAAATATTATAAGTCCATAGCCTTTTACGGTCAAAATATGATTGTAGCCGTTTTTTGTTCCGCAAATAAATTATGTACAAGCAGCTGGGTAGCGGGTATATTACAGTCGAGCACACTCGACTGTAGCTTTCTTACTTGTTTTTTTTTTTATTATATATTTTGACTTTGCATAAATATTATAAGTCCATAGCCTTTTACGGTCAAAATATGATTGTAGCCGTTTTTTTGTTCCGCAAATAAATTTTGTACAAGCAGCTGGGTAGCGGGTATATTACAGTCGAGCATTCTCGACTGTAGCTTTCTTACTTGTTTTATTTTAGATTTTGACTTTGCATAAATATTGTAAGTCCATAGCCTTTTACGGTCAAAATATGATTGTAGCCGTTTTTTTTTTGTTCCGCAAATAAATGATATACGAGCAGCTGGGTAGCGGATATATTACAGTCGAGCTCACTCGACTGTAGCTTTCTTACTTGTTCTTTTTTGAGAATATATATTGGTTTGATATTATTTTTATATTGTCGCTACTCATAGAGTATAAGGGTATTACAACTTTGTTCAAACCGAAAATGTATGTAACAGGCAGAAGGAGACACCTCCAACCCCATAAAGTATATATATTCTGGCTCAGGGTCAACAGCCGAGTCGATATAGCCATGTCCGTCTGTCCGTCTGTCTGTCCGTGTGAACATCTAGATCTCAGCTATTACAAGAGCTAGGACTAGCAATTTTGGTGACAATATGTGTCATTATTGCACGCTGATCAAGTTTATTTTAGATTTTGGCCACGCCCCCTTCCGCCCCCGTAAATCGAAAAAACATTAATTACAAGCGCAATTTTGTAGCCATATTGTTAATTTTCGGTTTACATGATAACTATAGCTAGCTAGATGCTTGCAGCATTGTGCCGAATCATGTGTGCGTGTACGGTGGTGAAATGGGTTAAATGAACAATACTATTATGCAATTACGGGTTCGAGTCCCGCCCGCATCAAAAATTAAATGTGTGCAAAAATATTTTTTTTTTATTTTAGATTTTGACTTTGCATAAATATTGTAAGTCCATAGCCTTTTACGGACAAAATATGATTGTAGCCGTTTTTTTTGTTCCGCAAATAAATGGTGTACGAGCAGCTGGGTAGCGGATATATTACAGTCGAGCACACACGACTGTAGCTTTCTTACTTGTTTTTTTTTGTTTTAGATTTTGATTTGGCATAAATATTGTAAGTCCATAGCCTTTTACGGTCAAAATATGATTGTAGCCGTTTTTTTTTTTGTTCTTAATTTGGTAACAATCGGATAATAAACACAGAAGTTATTCAGCTTAACGTTTTCCATAGCTGTAAGCAGTGCTGCCGGCAGGGCTGCTTGCAGCATTGTGCCGAATCGTGTGTGCGTGTACGGTGGTGAAATGGGTTAAGTTGTTGACTGCAAAATGTACAGTACTATTATGCAATTACGGGTTCGAGTCCCGCCTGCATCAAAAATTAAATGTGTGCAAAAATATATTTTTTTTATTTTAGATTTTGACTTTGCATAAATATTGTAAGTCCATAGCCTTTTACGGACAAAATATGATTGTAGCCGTTTTTTTGTTCCGCAAAAAAATGGTGTACGAGCAGCTGGGTAGCGGGTATATTACAGTCGAGCTCACTCGACTGTAGCTTTCTTACTTGTTCTTTTTTGAGAATATATATTGGTTTGATATTATTTTTATATTGTCGCTACTCATAGAGTATAAGGGTATTACAACTTTGTTCAAACCGAAAATGTATGTAACAGGCAGAAGGAGACACCTCCGACCCCATAAAGTGTATATATTCTGGCTCAGGATCAACAGCCGAGTCAATATAGCCATGTCCGTCTGTCCGTCTGTCCGTCCGTGTGAAAATCTAGATCTCAGCTATTATAAGAGCTAGGACAACCAAATTTGGTGACAATATGTGTTATTATTGCACGCTGATCAAGTTTATTTTGGATTTTGGCCACGCCCCATTCCGCCCACGCAAATCTAAAAAACATTGATAACAAGTGCAATTTTGATGCCATATTCTTCATTTTCGGTTTACATGATAACTATAGCTATATTAGTGCTGCCGGCAGCGCTGCTTGCAGCATTGTGCCGAAGCATGTGTGCGTATACGGTGGTGAAATGGGTTAAATGAACAGTACTGTTATGCATTTACGGGTTCGAGTCCCGCCCGCATCAAAAATTAAAGGTGTGCAAAAATGTTTTTTTTTTTTTATTTTATATTTTGACTTTACATAAATATTATAAGTCCATAGCCTTTTACGGACAAAATGTGATTGTAGCCGTTTTTTTTGTTCCGCAAATAAATGGTGTACGAGCAGCTGGGTAGCGGATATATTTCAGTCGAGCACACTCGACTGTAGCTTTCTTACTTGTTTTTTTTTGTTTTAGATTTTGACTTGGCATAAATATTGTAAGTCCATAGCCTTTTACGGTCAAAACATAATTGTAGCCGTTTTTTTTTTTGTTCCGCAAATAAATGATATACGAGCAGCTGGGTAGCGGGTATATTACAGTCGAGCTCACTCGACTGTAGCTTTCTTACTTGTTCTTTTTTGAGAATATATATTGGTTTGATATTATTTTTATATTGTCGCTACTCATAGAGTATAAGGGTATTACAACTTTGTTCAAACCGAAAATGTATGTAACAGGCAGAAGGAGACACCTCCAACCCCATAAAGTGTATATATTCTGGTTCAGGGTCAACGATCTCAGCTATTATAAGAGCTAGGACAACCAAATTTGGTGACAATATGTGTTATTATTGCACGCTGATCAAGTTTATTTTGGATTTTGGCCACGCCCCATTCCGCCCACGCAAATCGAAAAAACATTATAACAAGTGCAATTTTGATGCCATATTCTTCATTTTCGGTTTACATGATAACTATAGCTATATAGCTGCTGCCGGCAGCGCTGCTTGCAGCATTGTGCCGAATCATGTGTGCGTGTACGGTGGTGAAATGGGTTAAATGAACAGTACTATTATGCATTTACGGGTTCGAGTCCCGCCCGCATCAAAAATTAAATGTGTGCAAAAATGTTTTTTTTTTTTTTTATATTTTGACTTTACATAAATATTATATGTCCATAGCCTTTTACGGTCAAAATATGATTGTAGCCGTTTTATTGTTCCGCAAATAAATTTTGTACAAGCAGCTGGGTAGCGGGTATATTACAGTCGAGCACACTCGACTGTAGCTTTCTTACTTGTTTTTTTTTTATACCCGCTACTCATAGAGTAGAAGGGTATTATAACTTTGTTCAAACCGAAAATGTATGTAACAGGCAGAAGGAGACACCTCCGACCCCATAAAGTATATATATTCTGGCTCAGGATCAACAGCCGAGTCGATATAGCCATGTCCGTCTGTCCGTCTGTCCGTCCGTGTGAAAATCTAGATCTCAGCTATTATAAGAGCTAGGACAACCAAATTTGGTGACAATATGTGTTATTATTGCATGCTGATCAAGTCTATTTTGGATTTTGGCCACGCCCCCTTCCGCCCACGCAAATCGAAAAAACATTGATAACAAGTGCAATTTTGATGCCATATTGTTTATTTTCGGTGTACATGATAACTATAGCTAGCCAGATGATCTATGAAAATTTGGTAACAATCGGATAATAAACACAGAAGTTATTCAGCTTAACGTTTTCCATAGCTGTAAGCAGCGCTGCCGGCAGCATTACGGGTTCGAGTGCCGCCCGCATCAAAAATTAAATGTGTGCAAAAATGTTTATACCCGCTACTCATAGAGTAGAAGGGTATTATAACTGTTCAAACCGAAAATGTATGTAACAGGCAGAGGGAGACACCTCCGACCCCATAAAGTATATATATTCTGGCTCAGGATCAACAGCCGAGTCGATATAGTCATGTCCGTCTGTCCGTCTGTCCGTCCGTGTGAAAATCTAGATGTCAGCTATTATAAGAGCTAGGACAACCAAATTTGGTGACAATATGTGTTATTATTGCATGCTGATCAAGTTTATTTTGGATTTTCGCCACGCCCCCTTCCGCCCACGCAAATCGAAAAAACATTGATAACAAGTGCAATTTTGATGCCATATTCTTCATTTTCAGTTTATATGATAACTATAGCTAGACAGATGATCTCTGAAAATTTGGTAACAATCGGATAATAAACACAGAAGTTATTCAGCTTAACGTTTTCCACAGCTGTAAGCAGCGCTGCCGGCAGCGCTGCTTGCAGCATTGTGTCGAATCGTGTGTGCGTGTACGGTGGTGAAATGGGTTAAGTTGTGGACTGCAAAACGAACAGTACTATTATGCATTTACGGGTTCGAGTCCCTGCAAAAATGTTTTTTTTTTTTTATTTTATATTTTGACTGCATAAATATGCCGGCAGCGCTGCTTGCAGCATTGTGTCGAATCGTGTGTGCGTGTACGGTGGTGAAATGGGTTAAGTTGTGGACTGCAAAACGAACAGTACTATTATGCATTTACGGGTTCGAGTCCCTGCAAAAATGTTTTTTTTTTTTATTTTATATTTTGACTGCATAAATATGCCGGCAGCGCTGCTTGCAGCATTGTGTCGAATCGTGTGTGCGTGTACGGTGGTGAAATGGGTTAAGTTGTGGACTGCAAAACGAACAGTACTATTATGCATTTACGGGTTCGAGTCCCGCCCGCATCAAAAATTAAATGTGTGCAAAAATGTTTATACCCGCTACTCATAGAGTAGAATGGTATTATAACTTTGTTCAAACCGAAAATGTTTGTAACAGGCAGAAGGAGACACCTCCGACCCCATAAAGTATATATATTCTGGCTCAGGATCAACAGCCGAGTCGATATAGCCATGTCCGTCTGTCCGTCTGTCCGTCTGTCTGTCCGTGTGAAAATCTAGATCTCAGCTATTATAAGAGCTAGGACAACCAAATTTGGTGACAATATGTGTTATTATTGCATGCTGATCAAGTCTATTTTGGATTTTGGCCACGCCCCCTTCCGCCCACGCAAATCGAAAAAACATTGATAACAAGTGCAATTTTGATGCCATATTGTTTATTTTCGGTGTACATGATAACTATAGCTAGCCAGATGATCTCTAAAAATTTGGTAACAATCGGATAATAAACACAGAAGTTATTCAGCTTAACGTTTTCCATAGCTGTAAGCAGCGCTGCCGGCAGCGCTGCTTGCAGCATTGTGCAGAATCGTGTGTGCGTGTACGGTGGTGAAATGGGTTAAGTTGTGGACTGCAAAACGAACAGTACTATTATGCATTTACGGGTTCGAGTCCCTCCCGCATCAAAAATTAAATGTGTGCAAAAATGTTTATTTACCCGCTAATATTATAAGCATAGTACGGTAAAATATTATAACTTTTTTGTTCCAAAAAACTTTTTTGAAAATGTATGTAACAGGGAAGGAGACACCTCCGACCCCATAAAGTATATATATTCTGGCTCAGGATCAACAGCCGAGTCGATATAGCCATGTCCGTCTGTCCGTCTGTCCGTCCGTGTGAAAATCTAGATGTCAGCTATTATAAGAGCTAGGACAACCAAATTTGGTGACAATATGTGTTATTATTGCATGCTGATCAAGTTTATTTTGGATTTTGGCCACGCCCCCTTCCGCCCACGCAAATCGAAAAAACATTGATAACAAGTGCAATTTTGATGCCATATTCTTCATTTTCAGTTTACATGATAACTATAGCTAGCCAGATGATCTCTGAAAATTTGGTAACAATCGGATAATAAACACAGAAGTTATTCAGCTTAACGTTTTCCATAGCTGTAAGCAGCGCTCGGCAGCGCTGCTTGCAGCATGTGTCGAATCGTGTGTGCGTTACGGTGGTGAAATGGGTTAAGTTGTGGACTGCAAAACGAACAGTACTATTATGCATTTACGGGTTCGGTCCTGCAAAAATGTTTTTTTTTTTATTTTATATTTTGACTGCATAAATATGCCGGCAGCGCTGCTTGCAGCATTGTGTCGAATCGTGTGTGCGTGTACGGTGGTGAAATGGGTTAAGTTGTGGACTGCAAAACGAACAGTACTATTATGCATTCACATGTTCGAGTCCCGCCCGCATCAAAGATTAAATGTGTGCAAAAATGTTTTTTTTTTTTATTTTATATTTTGACTGCATAAATATTATAAGTCCATAGCCTTTTACGGTCAAAATATGATTGTAGCCGTTTTTTGTTCCGCAAGTAAATTATGTACAAGCAGCTGGGTAGCGGGTATATTACAGTCGAGCACACTCGACTGTAGCTTTCTTACTTGTTTTTTTTTTATTATATATTTTGACTTTGCATAAATATTATAAGTCCATAGCCTTTTACGGTCAAAATTTGATTGTAGCCGTTTTTTTGTTCCGCAAATAAATTTTGTACAAGCAGCTGGGTAGCGGGTATATTACAGTCGAGCATTCTCGACTGTAGCTTTCTTACTTGTTTTATTTTAGATTTTGACTTTGCATAAATATAGTAAGTCCATTGCCTTTTACGGTCAAAATATGATTGTAGCCGTTTTTTTTTGTTCCGCAAATAAATGATATACGAGCAGCTGGGTAGCGGGTATATTACAGTCGAGCTCACTCGACTGTAGCTTTCTTACTTGTTCTTTTTTGAGAATATATATTGGTTTGATATTATTTTTATATTGTCGCTACTCATAGAGTATAAGGGTATTACAACTTTGTTCAAACCGAAAATGTATGTAACAGGCAGAAGGAGACACCTCCAACCCCATAAAGTATATATATTCTGGCTCAGGGTCAACAGCCGAGTCGATATAGCCATGTCCGTCTGTCCGTCTGTCTGTCCGTGTGAACATCTAGATCTCAGCTATTACAAGAGCTAGGACTAGCAATTTTGGTGACAATATGTGTCATTATTGCACGCTGATCAAGTTTATTTTAGATTTTGGCCACGCCCCCTTCCGCCCCCGTAAATCGAAAAAACATTAATTACAAGCGCAATTTTGTAGCCATATTGTTAATTTTTGGTTTACATGATAACTATAGCTAGCTAGATGCTTGCAGCATTGTGCCGAATCATGTGTGCGTGTACGGTGGTGAAATGGGTAAAATGAACAGTACTATTATGCAATTACGGGTTCGAGTCCCGCCCGCATCAAAAATTAAATGTGTGCAAAAATATTTTTTTTTTATTTTAGATTTTGACTTTGCATAAATATAGTAAGTCCATAGCCTTTTACGGTCAAAATATGATTGTAGCCGTTTTTTTTTTGTTCCGCAAATAAATGATATACGAGCAGCTGGGTAGCGGGTATATTACAGTCGAGCTCACTCGACTGTAGCTTTCTTACTTGTTCTTTTTTGAGAATATATATTGGTTTGATATTATTTTTATATTGTCGCTACTCATAGAGTATAAGGGTATTACAACTTTGTTCAAACCGAAAATGTATGTAACAGGCAGAAGGAGACACCTCCAACCCCATAAAGTGTATATATTCTGGTTCAGGGTCAACAGCCGAGTCGATATAGCCATGTCCGTCTGCCCGTCTGTCCGTCTGTCTGTCCGTGTGAAAATCTAGATCTCAGCTATTATAAGAGCTAGGACTAGCAATTTTGGTGACAATATGTTTCATTATTGCACGCTGATCAAGTTTATTTTGGATTTAGACCACGCCCCCTTCCACCTCTGTAAATCAAAAAAAATTAATTACAAGCGCAATTTTGATGCCATATTGTTTATTTTATATCGGTTTATATGATAACTATAGCTAGCTAGATGATCTCTAAAAATTTGGTAACAATCGGATAATAAACACAGAAGTTATTCAGCTTAACGTTTTCCATAGCTGTAAGCAGCGCTGCCGGCAGGGCTGCTTGCAGCATTGTGCCGAATCGTGTGTGCGTGTACGGTGGTGAAATGGGTTAAGTTGTTGACTGCAAAATGAACAGTACTATTATGCAATTACGGGTTCGAGTCCCGCCCGCATCAAAAATTAAATGTGTGCAAAATATATTTTTTTTTATTTTAGATTTTGACTTTGCATAAATATTGTAAGTCCATAGCCTTTTACGGACAAAATATGATTGTAGCCGTTTTTTTGTTTCGTAAATAAATGGTGTACGAGCAGCTGGGTACCGGGTATATTACAGTCGAGCACACTCGACTGTAGCTTTCTTACTTGTTCTTTTTTGAGAATATATATTGGTTTGATATTATTATTTACCCGCTATTCATAGAGTATAAGGGTATTACAACTTTGTTCAAACCGAAAATGTATGTAACAGGCAGAAGGAGACACCTCCAACCCCATAAAGTATATATATTCTGGCTCAGGGTCAACAGCCGAGTCGATATAGCCATGTCCGTCTGTCTGTCCGTGTGAAAATCTAGATCTCAGCTATTATAAGAGCTAGGACTACCAAATTTGGTGAGAGTATGTGTTATTATTGCAATTTTGGTGACAATATGTGTCATTATTGCACGCTGATCAAGTTTATTGCCATATTGATGCCATATTGTTCATTTTCGGTTTACATGATAACTATAGCTAGCCAGATGATCTCTGAAAATTTGGTAACAATCGGATAATAAACACAGAAGTTATGCAGCTTAACGTTTTCCATAGCTGTAAGCAGCGCTATCAGCAGCGCTGCATGCAGCATTATGCCGAATAGTGTGTGCGTGTACGGTGGTGAAATGGGTTAAGTTGTGGACTGGAAAACGAACAGTACTATTATGCGTTTACGGGTTCGAGTCCCGCCCGCATCAAAAGTTAAATGTGTGCAAAAATATTTTTATGCCCGCTACTCATAGAGTAGAAGGGTATTATAACTTTGTTCAAACCGAAAATGTATGTAACAGGCAGAAGGAGACACCTCCGACCCCATAAAGTAAATATATTCTGGTTCAGGATCAAAAGCCGAGTCGATATAGCCATGTCCGTCTGTCTGTCCGTGTAAAAATCTAGAACTCAGCTATTATAAGAGCTAGGACTAGGAATTTTGGTGACAATATGTGTCATTATGGCACGCTGATCAAGTTTACTTTGGATTTTGGCCACGCCCCCTTCCGCCCCCGTAAATCGAAAAAACATTAATTACAAGCGCAATTTTGAAGCCATATTGTTCATTTTCGGTTTACATGATAACTATAGCTAGCCAGATGATCTCTGAAAAGTTGGTAACAATCCAATAATAAACACGAAGTTATTCAGCTTAACGTTTTCCATAGCTGTAAGCAGCGCTATCAGCAGCGCTGCATGCAGCATTATGCCAAATAGTGTGTGCGTGTACGGTGGTGAAATGGGTTAAGTTGTGGACTGGAAAACAAACAGTACTATTAGGCGTTTACGGGTTCGAGTCCCGCCCGCATCAAAAGTTAAATGTGTGCAAAAATATTTTTATGCCCGCTACTCATAGAGTAGAAGGGTATTATAACTTTGTTCAAACCGAAAATGTATGTAACAGGAGACATCTCCGACCCCATAAAGTATATATATTCTGGCTCAGGATCAACAGCCGAGTCGATATAGCCGTCTGTCCGTCTGTCTGTCTGTGCGTATGAAAATCTAGATCTCAGCTATTATAAGAGCTAGAATTACCAAATTTGGTGACAGTATGTGTTATTATTGCACGCTGATTTTTTTTTTTTGGATTTTGGCCACGCCCCCTTCCGCCCCTGTGAATCGAAAAAAATTGATTACAAGCGCAATTTTGATGCCATATTGTTTATTTTATATCGGTTTATATGATAACTATAGCTAGCCAGAAGATCTCTAAAAATTTGGTAACAATCGGATAATAAACACAGAAGTTATTTAGTTTATCGTTTTCCATAGCTGTAAGCAGCGCTGCCGGCAGCGCAAATTCTTTATTTGTACAGGAAATAATAAGAATGCCTTACAATGCAAATTTTTGCAGTTGTTGGATAAGAGCGTCAGTAGCTTAGTGGAAAAGCGATGAACTACTGAACCGACAGGCCCTTGGTTCGATTCCCAGTTCATGCCGCTTAAGCTTTTTCTTTTTTTTAAGAACTTATACTTTAATTTTTATACCCGCTACTCATAGAGTAGAAGGGTATTAACCGAAAATGTATGTAACAGGCAGAAGGAGACACCTCCGACCCCATAAAGTATATATATATTGGCTCAGGATCAACAGCCGAATAGTGTGTGCGTGTACGGTGGTGAAATGGGTTAAGTTGTGGACTGGAAAACAAACAGTACTATTATGCGTTTACGGGTTCGAGTCCCGCCCGCATCAAAAGTTAAATGTGTGCAAAAATATTTTTACGCCCGCTACTCATAGAGTAGAAGGGTATTATAACTTTGTTCAAACCGAAAATGTATGTAACAGGCAAAAGGAGACACCTCCGACCCCATAAAGTATATATATTCTGGCACATGATCAACAGCCGAGTCGATATAGCCATGTCTGTCAGTCCGTTTGTCTGTCCGTGTGAAAATCTAGATCTCAGCTATTATAAGAGGTAGAACTAACAAATTTGGTGACAGTATGTGTTATTATTGCACGCTGATCAAGTTTATTTTGGATTTTGGCGACGCCCCCTTCCGCCCCCGTAAATCGAAAAAACATTAATTACAATTTTGAAGCCATATTGTTCATTTTCGGTTTACACGATAACTATAGCTAGCTAGATGATCTCTAAAAATTTGGTAACAATCGGATAATAAACACAGAAGTTATTCAGCTTAACGTTTTCCATAGCTGTAAGCAGCGCTGCCGGCAGGGCTGCTTGCAGCATTGTGCCGAATCGTGTGTGCGTGTACGGTGGTGAAATGGGTTAAGTTGTTGACTGCAAAATGAACAGTACTATTATGCAATTACGGGTTCGAGTCCCGCCCGCATCAAAAATTAAATGTGTGCAAAAATATATTTTTTTTATTTTAGATTTTGACTTTGCATAAATATTGTAAGTCCATAGCCTTTTACGGACAAAATATGATTGTAGCCGTTTTTTTGTTCCGCAAATAAATGGTGTACGAGCAGCTGGGTACCGGATATATTACAGTCGAGCACACTCGACTGTAGCTTTCTTACTTGTTCTTTTTTGAGAATATATATTGGTTTGATATTATTATTTACCCGCTATTCATAGAGTATAAGGGTATTACAACTTTGTTCAAACCGAAAATGTATGTAACAGGCAGAAGGAGACACCTCCAACCCCATAAAGTATATATATTCTGGCTCAGGGTCAACAGCCGAGTCGATATAGCCATGTCCGTCTGTCCGTCTGTCTGTCCGTGTGAAAATCTAGATCTCAGCTATTATAAGAGCTAGGACTACCAAATTTGGTGAGAGTATGTGTTATTATTGCAATTTTGGTGACAATATGTGTCACTTATCTGCCCACGCTGATCGAAAAAGTTTATCAGTGCCATATTGATGCCATATTGTTCATTTTCTGTTTACATGATAACTATAGCTAGCCAGATGATCTCTGAAAATTAGGTAACAATCCGATAATAAACACAGAAGTTATGCAGCTTAACGTTTTCCATACCTGTAAGCAGCGCTATCAGCAGCTCTGCTTGCAGCATTGTGCCGAATCGTGTGTGCGTGTACGGTGGTGAAATGGGTTAAGTTGTGGACTGGAAAACGAACAGTACTATTATGCGTTTACGGGTTCGAGTCCCGCCCGCATCAAAAGTTAAATGTGTGCAAAAATATTTTTATGCCCGCTACTCATAGAGTAGAAGGGTATTATAACTTTGTTCAAACCGAAAATGTATGTAACAGGCAGAAGGAGACACCTCCGACCCCATAAAGTAAATATATTCTGGTTCAGGATCAAAAGCCGAGTCGATATAGCCATGTCCGTCTGTCTGTCCGTGTAAAAATCTAGAACTCAGCTATTATAAGAGCTAGGACTAGGAATTTTGGTGACAATATGTGTCATTATGGCACGCTGATCAAGTTTACTTTGGATTTTGGCCACGCCCCCTTCCGCCCCCGTAAATCGAAAAAACATTAATTACAAGCGCAATTTTGAAGCCATATTGTTCATTTTCGGTTTTCATGATAACTATAGCTAGCCAGATGATCTCTGAAAATTTGGTAAGAATCGGATAATAAACACGAAGTTATATAGCTTAACGTTTTCCATAGCTGTAAGCAGCGCTATCAGCAGCGCTGCATGCAGCATTATGCCGAATAGTGTGTGCGTGTACGGTGGTGAAATGGGTTAAGTTGTGGACTGGAAAACAAACAGTACTATTAGGCGTTTACGGGTTCGAGTCCCGCCCGCATCAAAAGTTAAATGTGTGCAAAAATATTTTTATGCCCGCTACTCATAGAGTAGAAGGGTATTATAACTTTGTTCAAACCGAAAATGTATGTAACAGGCAGAAGGAGACATCTCCGACCCCATAAAGTATATATATTCTGGCTCAGGATCAACAGCCGAGTCGATATAGCCGTCTGTCCGTCTGTCTGTCTGTGCGTATGAAAATCTAGATCTCAGCTATTATAAGAGCTAGAATTACCAAATTTGGTGACAGTATGTGTTATAATTGCACGCTGATCAAGTTTATTTTGGATTTTGGCCACGCCCCCTTCCGCCCCTGTAAATCGAAAAAAATTGATTACAAGCGCAATTTTGATGCCATATTGTTTATTTTATATCGGTTTATATGATAACTATAGCTAGCCAGAAGATCTCTAAAAATTTGGTAACAATCGGATAATAAACACAGAAGTTATTTAGTTTATCGTTTTCCATAGCTGTAAGCAGCGCTGCCGGCAGCGCAAATTCTTTATTTGTACAGGAAATAATAAGAATGCCTTACAATGCAAATTTTTGCAGTTGTTGGATAAGAGCGTCAGTAGCTTAGTGGAAAAGCGATGAACTACTGAACCGACAGGCCCTTGGTTCGATTCCCAGTTCATGCCGCTTAAGCTTTTTCTTTTTTTTAAGAACTTATACTTTAATTTTATACCCGCTACTCATAGAGTAGAAGGGTATTAACCGAAAATGTATGTAACAGGCAGAAGGAGACACCTCCGACCCCATAAAGTATATATATATTGGCTCAGGATCAACAGCCGAATAGTGTGTGCGTGTACGGTGGTGAAATGGGTTAAGTTGTGGACTGGAAAACAAACAGTACTATTATGCGTTTACGGGTTCGAGTCCCGCCCGCATCAAAAGTTAAATGTGTGCAAAAATATTTTTACGCCCGCTACTCATAGAGTAGAAGGGTATTATAACTTTGTTCAAACCGAAAATGTATGTAACAGGCAAAAGGAGACACCTCCGACCCCATAAAGTATATATATTCTGGCTCAGGATCAACAGCCGAGTCGATATAGCCATGTCTGTCAGTCCGTTTGTCTGTCCGTGTGAAAATCTAGATCTCAGCTATTATAAGAGGTAGAACTAACAAATTTGGTGACAGTATGTGTTATTATTGCACGCTGATCAAGTTTATTTTGGATTTTGGCGACGCCCCCTTCCGCCCCCGTAAATCGAAAAAACATTAATTACAAGCGCAATTTTGAAGCCATATTGTTCATTTTCGGTTTACACGATAACTATAGCTAGCTAGATGATCTCTAAAAATTTGGTAACAATCGGATAATAAACACAGAAGTTATTTAGTTTATCGTTTTCCATAGCTGTAAGCAGCGCTGCCGGCAGGGCTGCTTGCAGCATTGTGCCGAATCGTGTGTGCGTATACGGTGGTGAAATGGGTTAAGTTGTTGACTGCAAAATGAACAGTACTATTATGCAATTACGGGTTCGAGTCCCGCCCGCATCAAAAATTAAATGTGTGCAAAAATATATTTTTTTTTATTTTAGATTTTGACTTTGCATAAATATTGTAAGTCCATAGCCTTTTACGGACAAAATATGATTGTAGCCGTTTTTTTTGTTCCGCAAATAAATGGTGTACGAGCAGCTGGGTACCGGATATATTACAGTCGAGCACACTCGACTGTAGCTTTCTTACTTGTTCTTTTTTGAGAATATATATTGGTTTGATATTATTATTTACCCGCTATTCATAGAGTATAAGGGTATTACAACTTTGTTCAAACCGAAAATGTATGTAACAGGCAGAAGGAGACACCTCCAACCCCATAAAGTATATATATTCTGGCTCAGGGTCAACAGCCGAGTCGATATAGCCATGTCCGTCTGTCCGTCTGTCTGTCCGTGTGAAAATCTAGATCTCAGCTATTATAAGAGCTAGGACTACCAAATTTGGTGAGAGTATGTGTTATTATTGCAATTTTGGTGACAATATGTGTCATTATTGCACGCTGATCAAGTTTATTGCCATATTGATGCCATATTGTTCATTTTCGGTTTACATGATAACTATAGCTAGCCAGATGATCTCTGAAAATTTGGTAACAATCGGATAATAAACACAGAAGTTATGCAGCTTAACGTTTTCCATAGCTGTAAGCAGCGCTATCAGCAGCGCTGCATGCAGCATTATGCCGAATAGTGTGTGCGTGTACGGTGGTGAAATGGGTTAAGTTGTGGACTGGAAAACGAACAGTACTATTATGCGTTTACGGGTTCGAGTCCCGCCCGCATCAAAAGTTAAATGTGTGCAAAAATATTTTTATGCCCGCTACTCATAGAGTAGAAGGGTATTATAACTTTGTTCAAACCGAAAATGTATGTAACAGGCAGAAGGAGACACCTCCGACCCCATAAAGTAAATATATTCTGGTTCAGGATCAAAAGCCGAGTCGATATAGCCATGTCCGTCTGTCTGTCCGTGTAAAAATCTAGAACTCAGCTATTATAAGAGCTAGGACCTAGCAATTTTGGTGACAATATGTGTCATTATGGCACGCTGATCAAGTTTACTTTGGATTTTGGCCACGCCCCCTTCCGCCCCCGTAAATCGAAAAACATTAATTACAAGCGCAATTTTGAAGCCATATTGTTCATTTTCGGTTTTCATGATAACTATAGCTAGCCAGATGATCTCTGAAAATTTGGTAAGAATCGGATAATAAACACGAAGTTATGTAGCTTAACGTTTTCCATAGCTGTAAGCAGCGCTATCAGCAGCGCTGCATGCAGCATTATGCCAAATAGTGTGTGCGTGTACGGTGGTGAAATGGGTTAAGTTGTGGACTGGAAAACAAACAGTACTATTAGGCGTTTACGGGTTCGAGTCCCGCCCGCATCAAAAGTTAAATGTGTGCAAAAATATTTTTATGCCCGCTACTCATAGAGTAGAAGGGTATTATAACTTTGTTCAAACCGAAAATATATGTAACAGGCAGAAGGAGACATCTCCGACCCCATAAAGTATATATATTCTGGCTCAGGATCAACAGCCGAGTCGATATAGCCGTCTGTCCGTCTGTCTGTCTGTGCGTATGAAAATCTAGATCTCAGCTATTATAAGAGCTAGAATTAAAAATTTGGTGACAGTATGTGTTATTATTGCACGCTGATCAAGTTTATTTTGGATTTTGGCCACGCCCCCTTCCGCCCCTGTAAATCGAAAAAAATTGATTACAAGCGCAATTTTGATGCCATATTGTTTATTTTATATCGGTTTATATGATAACTATAGCTAGCCAGAAGATCTCTAAAAATTTGGTAACAATCGGATAATAAACACAGAAGTTATTTAGTTTATCGTTTTCCATAGCTGTAAGCAGCGCTGCCGGCAGGGCTGCTTGCAGCATTGTGCCGAATCGTGTGTGCGTATACGGTGGTGAAATGGGTTAAGTTGTTGACTGCAAAATGAACAGTACTATTATGCAATTACGGGTTCGAGTCCCGCCCGCATCAAAAATTAAATGTGTGCAAAAATATTTTTTTTTTATTTTTAGATTTTGACTTTGCATAAATATTGTAAGTCCATAGCCTTTTACGGACAAAATATGATTGTAGCCGTTTTTTTGTTCCGCAAATAAATGGTGTACGAGCAGCTGGGTACCGGGTATATTACAGTCGAGCACACTCGACTGTAGCTTTCTTACTTGTTCTTTTTTGAGAATATATATTGGTTTGATATTATTATTTACCCGCTATTCATAGAGTATAAGGGTATTACAACTTTGTTCAAACCGAAAATGTATGTAACAGGCAGAAGGAGACACCTCCAACCCCATAAAGTATATATATTCTGGCTCAGGGTCAACAGCCGAGTCGATATAGCCATGTCCGTCTGTCCGTCTGTCTGTCCGTGTGAAAATCTAGATCTCAGCTATTATAAGAGCTAGGACTACCAAATTTGGTGAGAGTATGTGTTATTATTGCAATTTTGGTGACAATATGTGTCATTATTGCACGCTGATCAAGTTTATTGCCATATTGATGCCATATTGTTCATTTTCGGTTTACATAATAACTATAGCTAGCCAGATGATCTCTGAAAATTTGGTAACAATCGGATAATAAACACAGAAGTTATGCAGCTTAACGTTTTCCATAGCTGTAAGCAGCGCTATCAGCAGCGCTGCATGCAGCATTATGCCGAATAGTGTGTGCGTGTACGGTGGTGAAATGGGTTAAGTTGTGGACTGGAAAACGAACAGTACTATTATGCGTTTACGGGTTCGAGTCCCGCCCGCATCAAAAGTTAAATGTGTGCAAAAATATTTTTATGCCCGCTACTCATAGAGTAGAAGGGTATTATAACTTTGTTCAAACCGAAAATGTATGTAACAGGCAGAAGGAGACACCTCCGACCCCATAAAGTAAATATATTCTGGTTCAGGATCAAAAGCCGAGTCGATATAGCCATGTCCGTCTGTCTGTCCGTGTAAAAATCTAGAACTCAGCTATTATAAGAGCTAGGACTAGCAATTTTGGTGACAATATGTGTCATTATGGCACGCTGATCAAGTTTACTTTGGATTTTGGCCACGCCCCCTTCCGCCCCCGTAAATCGAAAAAACATTAATTACAAGCGCAATTTTGAAGCCATATTGTTCATTTTCGGTTTTCATGATAACTATAGCTAGCCAGATGATCTCTGAAAATTTGGTAAGAATCGGATAATAAACACGAAGTTATGTAGCTTAACGTTTTCCATAGCTGTAAGCAGCGCTATCAGCAGCGCTGCATGCAGCATTATGCCAAATAGTGTGTGCGTGTACGGTGGTGAAATGGGTTAAGTTGTGGACTGGAAAACAAACAGTACTATTAGGCGTTTACGGGTTCGAGTCCCGCCCGCATCAAAAGTTAAATGTGTGCAAAAATATTTTTTTATGCCCGCTACTCATAGAGTAGAAGGGTATTATAACTTTGTTCAAACCGAAAATATATGTAACAGGCAGAAGGAGACATCTCCGACCCCATAAAGTATATATATTCTGGCTCAGGATCAACAGCCGAGTCGATATAGCCGTCTGTCCGTCTGTCTGTCTGTGCGTATGAAAATCTAGATCTCAGCTATTATAAGAGCTAGAATTAAAAATTTGGTGACAGTATGTGTTATTATTGCACGCTGATCAAGTTTATTTTGGATTTTGGCCACGCCCCCTTCCGCCCCTGTAAATCGAAAAAAATTGATTACAAGCGCAATTTTGATGCCATATTGTTTATTTTATATCGGTTTATATGATAACTATAGCTAGCCAGAAGATCTCTAAAAATTTGGTAACAATCGGATAATAAACACAGAAGTTATTTAGTTTATCGTTTTCCATAGCTGTAAGCAGCGCTGCCGGCAGCGCAAATTCTTTATTTGTACAGGAAATAATAAGAATGCCTTACAATGCAAATTTTGCAGTTGTTGGATAAGAGCGTCAGTAGCTTAGTGGAAAAGCGATGAACTACTGAACCGACAGGCCCTTGGTTCGATTCCCAGTTCATGCCGCTTAAGCTTTTTCTTTTTTTTAAGAACTTATACTTTAATTTTTATACCCGCTACTCATAGAGTAGAAGGGTATTAACCGAAAATGTATGTAACAGGCAGAAGGAGACACCTCCGACCCCACAAAGTATATATATATTGGCTCAGGATCAACAGCCGAATAGTGTGTGCGTGTACGGTGGTGAAATGGGTTAAGTTGTGGACTGGAAAACAAACAGTACTATTATGCGTTTACGGGTTCGAGTCCCGCCCGCATCAAAAGTTAAATGTGTGCAAAAATATTTTTACGCCCGCTACTCATAGAGTAGAAGGGTATTATAACTTTGTTCAAACCGAAAATGTATGTAACAGGCAGAAGGAGACACCTCCGACCCCATAAAGTATATATATTCTGGCTCAGGATCAACAGCCGAGTCGATATAGCCATGTCTGTCAGTCCGTTTGTCTGTCCGTGTAAAAATCTAGATCTCAGCTATTATAAGAGGTAGAACTAACAAATTTGGTGACAGTATGTGTTATTATTGCACGCTGATCAAGTTTATTTTGGATTTTGGCGACGCCCCCTTCCGCCCCCGTAAATCGAAAAAACATTAATTACAAGCGCAATTTTGAAGCCATATTGTTCATTTTCGGTTTACACCATAACTATAGCTAGCTAGATGATCTCTAAAAATTTGGTAACAATCGGATAATAAACACAGAAGTTATTCAGCTTAACGTTTTCCATAGCTGTAAGCAGCGCTGCCGGCAGGGCTGCTTGCAGCATTGTGCCGAATCGTGTGTGCGTGTACGGTGGTGAAATGGGTTAAGTTGTTGACTGCAAAATGAACAGTACTATTATGCAATTACGGGTTCGAGTCCCGCCCGCATCAAAAATTAAATGTGTGCAAAAATATATTTTTTTTATTTTAGATTTTGACTTTGCATAAATATTGTAAGTCCATAGCCTTTTACGGACAAAATATGATTGTAGCCGTTTTTTTTGTTCCGCAAATAAATGGTGTACGAGCAGCTGGGTACCGGATATATTACAGTCGAGCACACTCGACTGTAGCTTTCTTACTTGTTTTTTTTTTTATTTTAGATTTTCACTTTGCATAAATATTGTAAGTCCATAGCCTTTTACGGTCAAAATAGGATTGTAGCCATTTTTTTTTGTTCCGCAAATAAATGATATACGAGCAGCTGGGTAGCGGGTATATTACAGTCGAGCTCACTCGACTGTAGCTTTTTTACTTGTTCTTTTTTGAGAATATATATTGGTTTGATATTATTTTTTTACCCGCTATTCATAGAGTATAAGGGTATTACAACGTTGTTCAAACCGAAAATGTATGTAACAGGCAGAAGGAGACACCTCCAACCCCATAAAGTATATATATTCTGGCTCAGGGTCAACAGCCGAGTCGATATAGCCATGTCCGTCTGTCCGTCTGTCTGTCCGTGTGAAAATCTAGATCTCAGCTATTATAAGAGCTAGGACTACCAAATTTGGTGAGAGTATGTGTTATTTATTATTGCAATTTTGGTGACAATATGTGTCATTATTGCACGCTGATGAAGTTTATTGCCATATTGATGCCATATTGTTCATTTTCGGTTTACATGATAACTATAGCTAGCCAGATGATCTCTGAAAATTTGGTAACAATCGGATAATAAACACAGAAGTTATGCAGCTTAACGTTTTCCATAGCTGTAAGCAGCGCTATCAGCAGCGCTGCATGCAGCATTATGCCGAATAGGGTGTGCGTGTACGGTGGTGAAATGGGTTAAGTTGTGGACTGGAAAACGAACAGTACTATTATGCGTTTACGGGTTCGAGTCCCGCCCGCATCAAAAGTTAAATGTGTGCAAAAATATTTTTATGCCCGCTACTCATAGAGTAGAAGGGTATTATAACTTTGTTCAAACCGAAAATGTATGTAACAGGCAGAAGGAGACACCTCCGACCCCATAAAGTATATATATTCTGGTTCAGGATCAAAAGCCGAGTCGATATAGCCATGTCCGTCTGTCTGTCCGTGTAAAAATCTAGAACTCAGCTATTATAAGAGCTAGGACTAGCAATTTAGGTGACAATATGTGTCATTATGGCACGCTGATCAAGTTTACTTTGGATTTTGGCCACGCCCCCTTCCGCCCCCGTAAATCGAAAAAACATTAATTACAAGCGCAATTTTGAAGCCATATTGTTCATTTTCGGTTTACACGATAACTATAGCTAGCTAGATGATCTTTAAAAATTTGGTAACAATCGGATAATAAACACAGAAGTTATTCAGCTTAACGTTTTCCATAGCTGTAAGCAGCGCTGCCGGCAGGGCTGCTTGCAACATTGTGCCGAATCGTGTGTGCGTGTACGGTGGTGAAATGGGTTAAGTTGTTGACTGCAAAATGAACAGTACTATTATGCAATTACGGGTTCGAGTCCCGCCCGCATCAAAAATTAAATGTGTGCAAAAATATATTTTTTTTTATTTTAGATTTTGACTTTGCATAAATATTGTAAGTCCATAGCCTTTTACGGACAAAATATGATTGTAGCCGTTTTTTTTGTTCCGCAAATAAATGGTGTACGAGCAGCTGGGTACCGGATATATTACAGTCGAGCACACTCGACTGTAGCTTTCTTACTTGTTTTTTTTTTATTTTAGATTTTCACTTTGCATAAATATTGTAAGTCCATAGCCTTTTACGGTCAAAATAGGATTGTAGCCATTTTTTTTTGTTCCGCAAATAAATGATATACGAGCAGCTGGGTAGCGGGTATATTACAGTCGAGCTCACTCGACTGTAGCTTTTTTACTTGTTCTTTTTTGAGAATATATATTGGTTTGATATTATTTTTTTACCCGCTATTCATAGAGTATAAGGGTATTACAACGTTGTTCAAACCGAAAATGTATGTAACAGGCAGAAGGAGACACCTCCAACCCCATAAAGTATATATATTCTGGCTCAGGGTCAACAGCCGAGTCGATATAGCCATGTCCGTCTGTCCGTCTGTCTGTCCGTGTGAAAATCTAGATCTCAGCTATTATAAGAGCTAGGACTACCAAATTTGGTGAGAGTATGTGTTATTATTGCAATTTTGGTGACAATTTTATGTGTCATTATTGCACGCTGATCAAGTTTATTGCCATATTGATGCCATATTGTTCATTTTCGGTTTACATGATAACTATAGCTAGCCAGATGATCTCTGAAAATTTGGTAACAATCGGATAATAAACACAGAAGTTATGCAGCTTAACGTTTTCCATAGGTGTAAGCAGCGCTATCAGCAGCGCTGCATGCAGCATTATGCCGAATAGTGTGTGCGTGTACGGTGGTGAAATGCGTTATGTTGTGGACTGGAAAACGAACAGTACTATTATGCGTTTACGGGTTCGAGTCCCGCCCGCATCAAAAGTTAAATGTGTGCAAAAATATTTTTATGCCCGCTACTCATAGAGTAGAAGGGTATTATAACTTTGTTCAAACCGAAAATGTATGTAACAGGCAGAAGGAGACACCTCCAACCCCATAAAGTAAATATATTCTGGATCAGGATCAACGGCCGAGTCGATATAGCCATGTCCGTCTGTCCGTCTGTCTGTCTGTCCGTCTGTCTGTCCGTGTGAAAATCTAGATCTCAGCTATTATAAGAGCTAGAACTACCAAATTTGGTGACAGTATGTGTTATTATTGCACGCTGATCAAGTTTATTTTGGATTTTGACCACGCCCCCTTCCGCCCCTGTAAATCGAAAAACATTAATTACAACCGCAATTTTGAAGCCATATTGTTTGTTTGCACGATAACTATAGCTAGCTAGATGATCTCTAAAAATTTGGTAACAATCGGATAATAAACACAGAAGTTATTCAGCTTAACGTTTTCCATAGCTGTAAGCAGCGCTGCCGGCAGGGCTGCTTGCAGCATTGTGCCGAATCGTGTGTGCGTGTACGGTGGTGAAATGGGTTCAGTTGTTGACTGCAAAATTAACAGTACTATTATGCAATTACGGGTTCGAGTCCCACCCGGATCAAAATTTAAATGTGTGCAAAAAACTAATTTTTTATTTTGGATTTTGACTTTGCATAAATATTGTAAGTCCATGGCCTTTTATGGTTAAAATATGATTGTAGCTGTTCTTTATTGTTCCGCAAATAATTATACCCGCTACTTTTAGAGTAGAAAGGTATTATAACTTTGTTTAAACCGAAACCACCGACCCCATAAAGTATATATATTCTGGCTCAGGATCAACAGCCGAGTCGATGTAGCCGTCTGTCCGTCTGTCTGTCTGTCCGTCTGTCTGTCCGTGTGAAAATCTAGATCTCAGCTATTATAAGAGCTAGAATTACCAAATTTGGTGACAGTATGTGTTATTATTGCACGCTGATCAAGTTTATTTTGGATTTTGGCCACGCCCCCTTCCACCCCTGTAAATCGAAAAAAATTGATTACAAGCGCAAATTTGATGCCATATTGTTCATTGTCGGTTTATATGATAACTATAGCTAGCCAGAAGATCTCTGAAAATTTGGTAACAATCGGATAATAAACACAGAAGTTATTTAGTTTAACGTTTTCCATAGCTGTAAGCAGCGCTGCCGGCAGCGCAAATTCTTTATTTGTACAGGAAATAATAAGAATGCCTTACAATGCAAATTTTTGCAGTTGTTGGATAAGAGCGTCAGTACCTTAGTGGAAAAGCGATGAACTCCTGAACAGACATGCCCTTGGTTCGATTCCCAGTTCATGCAGCTTAAGCTTTTTATTATTATACCCGCTACTTATAGAGTAGAAGGGTATTATAACTTTGTTCAAACCGAAAATGTATGTAACAGGCAGAAGGAGACACCTCCAACCCCATAAAGTATATATATTCTGGCTCAGGATCAACAGCCGAGTCGATATAGCCATGTCCGTCTGTCTGTCTGTCCGTTTGTCTGACCGTGTGAAAATCTAGATCTCAGCTATTATAAGAGCTAGAATTACCAAATTTGGTGACAGTATGTGTTATTATTGCACGCTGATCAAGTTTATTTTGGATTTTGGCCACGCCCCCTTCCGCCCCTGTAAATCGAAAAAAATTGATTACAAGCGCAATTTTGATGCCATATTGTTTATTTTCGGTTTATATGATAACTATAGCTAGCCAGAAGATCTCTGAAAATTTGGTAACAATCGGATAATAAACACAGAAGTTATTTAGTTTATCGTTTTCCATAGCTGTAAGCAGCGCTGCCGGAAGCGCAAATTCTTTATTTGTACAGGAAATAATAAGAATGCCTTACAATGCAAATTTTTGCAGTTGTTGGATAAGAGCGTCAGTAGCTTAGTGGAAAAGCGATGAACTACTGAAACAACAGGCCCTTGGTTCGATTTCCAGTTCATGCCGCTTAAGCTTTTTCTTTTTTTTAAGAACTTATACTTTAATTTTTCTACCCGCTACTCATAGAGTAGAAGGGTATTAACCGAAAATATATGTAACAGGCAGAAGGAGAGACCTCCGACCCCATGAAGTATATATATTCTGGCTCAGGATCAACAGCCGAGTCGATATAGCCATGTCGCCCCCTTCCGCCCCCGCAAATCGAAAAAACATTGATAACAAGTGCAATTTTAATGCCATATTGTTCATTTTCGGTTTGCATGATAACTATAGCTAGACAGATGATCTCTAAATATTTGGTGACAATCGGATAATAAACACAGAAGTTATTCAGCTTAACGTTTCCCATAGCTGTAAGCAGTATTTTGACTTTGCATAAATATTATAAGTAGCCTTTTAAGGTCAAAATATGATTGTAGCCGTTTTTTTTTTGTTCCGCAAATAAATGATATACGAGCAGCTGGGTAGCGGGTATATTACAGTCGAGCTCACTCGACTGTAGCTTTCTTACTTGTACTTTTTTGAGAATATATATTGGTTTGATATTATTTTTATACCCGCTACTCATAGAGTATAAGGGTATTACAACTTTGTTCAAACCGAAAATGTATGTAACAGGCAGAAGGAGACACTTCCACCCCCATAAAGTATATATATTCTGGCTCAGGGTCAACAGCCGAGTCGATATAGCCATGTCCGTCTGTCTGTCCGTGTGAAAATCTAGATCTCAGCTATTATAAGAGCTAGGACTAGCAATTTAGGTGACAATATGTGTCATTATTACACGCTGATCAAGTTTATTTTGGATTTTGGCCACGCCCCCTTCCACTCCTGTAAATCGAAAAAAGTTGATTACAAGCGCAATTTTGATGCCATACTGTTCATTTTTGGATTACTTGATAACTATAGCTAGCCAGATGATCTCTAACAATTTGGTAACAATCGGATAATAAACACAGAAGTTATGCAGCTTAACGTTTTCCATAGCTGTAAGCAGCGCTATCAGCAGCGCTGCATGCAGCATTGTGGCGAATCATGTGTACGTGTACGGTGGTGAAATGGGTTAAGTTGTGGACTGCAAAACGAACAGAACTATTATGCATTTACGGGTTCGAGTCCTATTACTATTTTTTTATTTTGGATTTTGTCTTTGCATAAATATTGTAAGTCCATAGCCTTTTACGGACAAAATATGATTGTAGCCGCTTTTTTTGTTCCGCAAATAAATGGTGTACGAGCAGCTGGGTAGCGGATATATTACAGTCGAGCACACTCGACTGTAGCTTTCTTACTTGTTTTTTTTTTATTTTAGATTTTCACTATGCAAAAATATTGTAAGTCCATAGCCTTTTACGGTCAAAATAGGATTGTAGCCATTTTTTTTTGTTCCGCAAATAAATGATATACGAGCAGCTGGGTAGCGGGTATATTACAGTCGAGCTCACTCGACTGTAGCTTTTTTACTTGTTCTTTTTTGAGAATATATATTGGTTTGATATTATTTTTTTACCCGCTATTCATAGAGTATAAGGGTATTACAACTTTGTTCAAACCGAAAATGTATGTAACAGGCAGAAGGAGACACCTCCAACCCCATAAAGTATATATATTCTGGCTCAGGGTCAACAGCCGAGTCGATATAGCCATGTCCGTCTGTCCGTCTGTCTGTCCGTGTGAAAATCTAGATCTCAGCTATTATAAGAGCTAGGACTACCAAATTTGGTGAGAGTATGTGTTATTATTGCAATTTTGGTGACAATATGTGTCATTATTGCACGCTGATCAAGTTTATTGCCATATTGATGCCATATTGTTCATTTTCGGTTTACATGATAACTATAGCTAGCCAGATGATCTCTGAAAATTTGGTAACAATCGGATAATAAACACAGAAGTTATGCAGCTTAACGTTTTCCATAGGTGTAAGCAGCGCTATCAGCAGCGCTGCATGCAGCATTATGCCGAATAGTGTGTGCGTGTACGGTGGTGAAATGGGTTATGTTGTGGACTGGAAAACGAACAGTACTATTATGCGTTTACGGGTTCGAGTCCCGCCCGCATCAAAAGTTAAATGTGTGCAAAAATATTTTTATGCCCGCTACTCATAGAGTAGAAGGGTATTATAACTTTGTTCAAACCGAAAATGTATGTAACAGGCAGAAGGAGACACCTCCGACCCCATAAAGTAAATATATTCTGGATCAGGATCAACGGCCGAGTCGATATAGCCATGTCCGTCTGTCCGTCTGTCTGTCTGTCCGTCTGTCTGTCCGTGTGAAAATCTAGATCTCAGCTATTATAAGAGCTAGAACTACCAAATTTGGTGACAGTATGTGTTATTATTGCACGCTGATCAAGTTTATTTTGGATTTTGACCACGCCCCCTTCCGCCCCTGTAAATCGAAAAACATTAATTACAAGCGCAATTTTGATGCCATATTGTTTATTTTCGGTTTATATGATAACTATAGCTAGCCAGAAGATCTCTGAAAATTTGGTAACAATCGGATAATAAACACAGAAGTTATTTAGTTTATCGTTTTCCATAGCTGTAAGCAGCGCTGCCGGAAGCGCAAATTCTTTATTTGTACAGGAAATAATAAGAATGCCGTACAATGCAAATTTTTGCAGTTGTTGGATAAGAGCGTCAGTAGCTTAGTGGAAAAGCGATGAACTACTGAAACAACAGGCCCTTGGTTCGATTCCCAGTTCATGACGCTTAAGCTTTTTCTTTTTTTTTAAGAACTTATACTTTAATTTTTCTACCCGCTACTCATAGAGTAGAAGGGTATTAACCGCAAATGTATGTAACAGGCAGAAGGAGAGACCTCCGACCCCATGAAGTATATATATTCTGGCTCAGGATCAACAGCCGAGTCGATATAGCCATGTCCGTCTGTCCGTCTGTCTGTCCGTGTGAAAATCTAGATCTCAGCTATTATAAGAGCTAGGACAACCAAATTTGTTGACAATATGTGTTATTATTGCACGCTGATCAAGTTTATTTTGGATTTTGGCCACGCCCCCTTCCGCCCCCGCAAATCGAAAAAAACATTGATAACAAGGGCAATTTTAATGCCATATTGTTCATTTTCGGTTTGCATGATAACTATAGCTAGACAGATGATCTCTAAATATTTGGTGACAATCGGATAATAAACACAGAAGTTATTCAGCTTAACGTTTCCCATAGCTGTAAGCAGTATTTTGACTTTGCATAAATATTATAAGTCCATAGCCTTTTAAGGTCAAAATATGATTGTAGCCGTTTTTTTTTGTTCCGCAAATAAATGATATACGAGCAGCTGGGTAGCGGGTATATTACAGTCGAGCTCACTCGACTGTAGCTTTCTTACTTGTTCTTTTTTGAGAATATATATTGGTTTGATATTATTTTTATACCCGCTACTCATAGAGTATAAGGGTATTACAACTTTGTTCAAACCGAAAATGTATGTAACAGGCAGAAGGAGACACTTCCACCCCCATAAAGTATATATATTCTGGCTCAGGGTCAACAGCCGAGTCGATATAGCCATGTCCGTCTGTCTGTCCGTGTGAAAATCTAGATCTCAGCTATTATAGGAGCTAGGACTAGCAATTTAGGTGACAATATGTGTCATTATTACACGCTGATCAAGTTTATTTTGGATTTTGGCCACGCCCCCTTCCACTCCTGTAAATCGAAAAAAGTTGATTACAAGCGCAATTTTGATGCCATACTGTTCATTTTTGGATTACTTGATAACTATAGCTAGCCAGATGATCTCTAACAATTTGGTAACAATCGGATAATAAACAGAAGTTATTTCATAGCTGTTTTCCATAGCTGTAAACAGCACTGCCGGCAGCGCTGCTTGCTGCATTGTGCCGAATCGTGTGTGCGTGTACGGTGGTGAAATGTGTTAAGTTGTGGACTGCAAAACGAACAGAACTATTATGCATTTAAGGGTTCGAGTCCCACCCGGATCAAAAATTAAATGTGTGCAAAAAACTATTTTTTTATTTTGGATTTTGACTTTGAATAAATATTGTAAGTCCATAGCCTTTTACGGTCCAAATATGATTGTAGCCGTTTTTTTTTTTTGTTCCGCAATTAAATGATGTACGAGCAGCTGGGTAGCGGGTATAGCACACTCGACGGTAGCTTTCTTACTTGTTTATTTTAGATTTTCACTTTGCATAAATATTGTAAGTCCATAGCCTTTTACGGTCAAAATATGATTGTAGCCGTTGTTTTTTTTTGTTCCGCAAATAAATGATATACGAGCAGCTGTGTAGCGGGTATATTACAGTCGAGCTCACTCGACTGTAGCTTTCTTACTTGTTCTTTTTTGAGAATATATATTGGTTTGATATAATTTTTATACCCGCTACTCATAGAGTATAAGGGTATTACAAATTTGTTCAAACCGAAAATGTATGTAACTGGCAGAAGGAGACACCTCCAACCCCATAAAGTATACATATTCTGGCTCAGGCTCAACAGCCGAGTCGATATAGCCATTTCCGTCTGTCCGTCTGTCCGTCTGTCTGTCCGTGTGAAAATCTAGATCTCAGCTATTATAAGAGCTAGGACTAGCAATTTTGTTGACAATATGTGTCATTATTGCACGCTGATCAAGTTTATTGTCATGTTGATGCCATATTGTTCATTTGCGGTTTACATGATAACTAAAGCTAGCCAGATGATCTCTGAAAATTTGGTAACAATCGGATAATAAACACAGAAGTTATGCAGCTTAACGTTTTCCATAGCTGTAAGCAGCGCTATCAGCAGCGCTGCATGCAGCATTGTGGCGAATCATGTGTACGTGTACGGTGGTGAAATGGGTTAAGTTGTGGACTGCAAAACGAACAGAACTATTATGCATTTACGGGTTCGAGTCCTATTACTATTTTTTTATTTTGGATTTTGTCTTTGCATAAATATTGTAAGTCCATAGCCTTTTACGGACAAAATATGATTGTAGCCGCTTTTTTTGTTCCGCAAATACATGGTGTACGAGCAGCTGGGTAGCGGATATATTACAGTCGAGCACACTCGACTGTAGCTTTCTTACTTGTTTTTTTTTTATTTTAGATTTTCACTTTGCAAAAATATTGTAAGTCCATAGCCTTTTACGGTCAAAATATGATTGTAGCCGTTTTTTTTTGTTCCGCAAATAAATGATATACGAGCAGCTGGGTAGCGGGTGTATTACAGTCGAGCTCACTAGATTGTAGCTTTCTTACTTGTTCTTTTTTGAGAATATATATTGGTTTGATATTATTTTTATACCCGCTACTCATAGAGTATAAGGGTATTACAAATTTGTTCAAACCGAAAATGTATGTAACAGGCAGAAGGAGACACCACCGACCCCATAAAGTATATATATTCTGGCTCAGGATCAACAGCCGAGTCGATGTAGCCGTCTGTCCGTCTGTCTGTCTGTCCGTCTGTCTGTCCGTGTGAAAATCTAGATCTCAGCTATTATAAGAGCTAGAATTACCAAATTTGGTGACAGTATGTGTTATTATTGCACGCTGATCAAGTTTATTTTGGATTTTGGCCACGCCCCCTTCCACCCCTGTAAATCGAAAAAAATTGATTACAAGCGCAAATTTGATGCCATATTGTTCATTGTCGGTTTATATGATAACTATAGCTAGCCAGAAGATCTCTGAAAATTTGGTAACAATCGGATAATAAACACAGAAGTTATTTAGTTTAACGTTTTCCATAGCTGTAAGCATCGCTGCCGGCAGCGCAAATTCTTTATTTGTACAGGAAATAATAAGAATGCCTTACAATGCAAATTTTTGCAGTTGTTGGATAAGAGCGTCAGTACCTTAGTGGAAAAGCGATGAACTCCTGAACAGACATGCCCTTGGTTCGATTCCCAGTTCATGCAGCTTAAGCTTTTTCTTTTTTTTAAGAACTTATACTTTAATTATTATACCCGCTACTTATAGAGTAGAAGGGTATTATAACTTTGTTCAAACCGAAAATGTATGTAACAGGCAGAAGGAGACACCTCCAACCCCATAAAGTATATATATTCTGGCTCAGGATCAATAGCCGAGTCGATATAGCCATGTCCGTCTGTCCGTCTGTCTGTCTGTCCGTCTGTCTGACCGTGTGAAAATCTAGATCTAAGCTATTATAAGAGCTAGAACTACCAAATTTGGTGACAGTATGTGTTATTATTGCACGCTGATCAAGTTTATTTTGGATTTTGGCCACGCCCCCTTCCGCCCCTGTAAATCGAAAAAAATTGATTACAAGCGCAATTTTGATGCCATATTGTTTATTTTCGGTTTATATGATAACTATAGCTAGCCAGAAGATCTCTGAAAATTTGGTAACAATCGGATAATAAACACAGAAGTTATTTAGTTTATCGTTTTCCATAGCTGTAAGCAGCGCTGCCGGAAGCGCAAATTCTTTATTTGTACAGGAAATAATAAGAATGCCTTACAATGCAAATTTTTGCGGTTGTTGGATAAGAGCGTCAGTAGCTTAGTGGAAAAGCGATGAACTACTGAAACAACAGGCCCTTGGTTCGATTCCCAGTTCATGCCGCTTAAGCTTTTTCTTTTTTTAAGAACTTATACTTTAATTTTTCTACCCGCTACTCATAGAGTAGAAGGGTATTAACCGAAAATGTATGTAACAGGCAGAAGGAGAGACCTCCGACCCCATGAAGTATATATATTCTGGCTCAGGATCAACAGCCGAGTCGATATAGCCATGTCCGTCTGTCCGTCTGTCTGTCCGTGTGAAAATCTAGATCTCAGCTATTATAAGAGCTAGGACAACCAAATTTGTTGACAATATGTGTTATTATTGCACGCTGATCAAGTTTATTTTGGATTTTGGCCACGCCCCCTTCCGCCCCCGCAAATCGAAAAAAACATTGATAACAAGTGCAATTTTAATGCCATATTGTTCATTTTCGGTTTGCATGATAACTATAGCTAGACAGATGATCTCTAAATATTTGGTGACAATCGGATAATAAACACAGAAGTTATTCAGCTTAACGTTTCCCATAGCTGTAAGCAGTATTTTGACTTTGCATAAATATTATAAGTCCATAGCCTTTTAAGGTCAAAATATGATTGTAGCCGTTTTTTTTTTGTTCCGCAAATAAATGATATACGAGCAGCTGGGTAGCGGGTATATTACAGTCGAGCTCACTCGACTGTAGCTTTCTTACTTGTTCTTTTTTGAGAATATATATTGGTTTGATATTATTTTTATACCCGCTACTCATAGAGTATAAGGGTATTACAACTTTGTTCAAACCGAAAATGTATGTAACAGGCAGAAGGAGACACTTCCACCCCCATAAAGTATATATATTCTGGCTCAGGGTCAACAGCCGAGTCGATATAGCCATGTCCGTCTGTCTGTCCGTGTGAAAATCTAGATCTCAGCTATTATAAGAGCTAGGACTAGCAATTTAGGTGACAATATGTGTCATTATTACACGCTGATCAAGTTTATTTTGGATTTTGACCACGCCCCCTTCCACTCCTGTAAATCGAAAAAAGTTGATTACAAGCGCAATTTTGATGCCATACTGTTCATTTTTGGATTACTTGATAACTATAGCTAGCCAGATGATCTCTAACAATTTGGTAACAATCGGATAATAAACAGAAGTTATTTCATAGCTGTTTTCCATAGCTGTAAACAGCACTGCCGGCAGCGCTGCTTGCTGCATTGTGCCGAATCGTGTGTGCGTGTACGGTGGTGAAATGTGTTAAGTTGTGGACTGCAAAACGAACAGAACTATTATGCATTTAAGGGTTCGAGTCCCACCCGGATCAAAAATTAAATGTGTGCAAAAAACTATTTTTTTTATTTTGGATTTTGACTTTGAATAAATATTGTAAGTCCATAGCCTTTTACGGTCCAAATATGATTGTAGCCGTTTTTTTTTTTTTGTTCCGCAATTAAATGATGTACGAGCAGCTGGGTAGCGGGTATAGCACACTCGACGGTAGCTTTCTTACTTGTTTATTTTAGATTTTGACTTTGCATAAATATTGTAAGTCCATAGCCTTTTACGGACAAAATATGATTGTAGCCGTTTTTTTTGTTCCGCAAATAAATGGTGTACGAGCAGCTGGGTAGCGGATATATTACAGTCGAGCACACTCGACTGTAGCTTTCTTACTTGTTTTTTTTTTTTATTTTAGATTTTCACTTTGCATAAATATTGTAAGTCCATAGCCTTTTACGGTCAAAATATGATTGTAGCCGTTGTTTTTTTTTGTTCCGCAAATAAATGATATACGAGCAGCTGTGTAGCGGGTATATTACAGTCGAGCTCACTCAACTGTAGCTTTCTTACTTGTTCTTTTTTGAGAATATATATTGGTTTGATATAATTTTTATACCCGCTACTCATAGAGTATAAGGGTATTACAAATTTGTTCAAACCGAAAATGTATGTAACTGGCAGAAGGAGACACCTCCAACCCCATAAAGTATACATATTCTGGCTCAGGCTCAACAGCCGAGTCGATATAGCCATTTCCGTCTGTCCGTCTGTCTGTCCGTGTGAAAATCTAGATCTCAGCTATTATAAGAGCTAGGACTAGCAATTTTGTTGACAATATGTGTCATTATTGCACGCTGATCAAGTTTATTGCCATGTTGATGCCATATTGTTCATTTGCGGTTTACATGATAACTAAAGCTAGCCAGATGATCTCTGAAAATTTGGTAACAATCGGATAATAAACACAGAAGTTATGCAGCTTAACGTTTTTCATAGCTGTAAGCAGCGCTATCAGCAGCGCTGCATGCAGCATTGTGGCGAATCATGTGTACGTGTACGGTGGTGAAATGGGTTAAGTTGTGGACTGCAAAACGAACAGAACTATTATGCATTTACGGGTTCGAGTCCTATTACTATTTTTTTTATTTTGGATTTTGTCTTTGCATAAATATTGTAAGTCCATAGCCTTTTACGGACAAAATATGATTGTAGCCGCTTTTTTTGTTCCGCAAATAAATGGTGTACGAGCAGCTGGGTAGCGGATATATTACAGTCGAGCACACTCGACTGTAGCTTTCTTACTTGTTTTTTTTTTATTTTAGATTTTCACTTTGCAAAAATATTGTAAGTCCATAGCCTTTTACGGTCAAAATATGATGGTAGCCGTTTTTTTTTGTTCCGCAAATAAATGATATACGAGCAGCTGGGTAGCGGGTATATTACAGTCGAGCTCACTAGATTGTAGCTTTCTTACTTGTTCTTTTTTGAGAATATATATTGGTTTGATATTATTTTTATACCCGCTACTCATAGAGTATAAGGGTATTACAAATTTGTTCAAACCGAAAATGTATGTAACTGGCAGAAGGAGACACCTCCAACCCCATAATATACATACATATTCTGGCTCAGGGTCAACAGCCGAGTCGATATAGCCATGTCCGTCTGTCTGTCCGTGTGAAAATCTAGATCTCAGCTATTATAAGAGCTAGAACTACCAAATTTGGTGACAGTATGTGTTATTATTGCACGCTGATCAAGTTTGTTTTGGATTTTGGCCACGCCCCCTTCCGCCCCTGTAAATCGAAAAAAATTGATTACAAGCGCAAATTTGATGCCATATTGTTCATTGTCGGTTTATATGATAACTATAGCTAGCCAGAAGATTTTTGAAAATTTGGTAACAATCGGATAATAAACACAGAAGTTATTTAGTTTAACGTTTTCCATAGCTGTAAGCAGCGCTGCCGGCAGCGCAAATTCTTTACTTGTACAGGAAATAATAAGAATGCCTTACAATGCAAATTTTTGCAGTTGTTGGATAAGAGCGTCAGTACCTTAGTGGAAAAGCGATGAACTCCTGAACAGACATGCCCTTGGTTCGATTCCCAGTTCATGCAGCTTAAGCTTTTTCTTTTTTTTAAGAACTTATACTTTAATTATTATACCCGCTACTTATAGAGTAGAAGGATATTATAACTTTGTTCAAACCGAAAATGTATGTAACAGGCAGAAGGAGACACCTCCAACCCCATAAAGTATATATATTCTGGCTCAGGATCAACAGCCGAGTCGATATAGCCATGTCCGTCTGTCCGTCTGTCTGTCTGTCCGTCTGTCTGACCGTGTGAAAATCTAGATCTAAGCTATTATAAGAGCTAGAACTACCAAATTTGGTGACAGTATGTGTTATTATTGCACGCTGATCAAGTTTATTTTGGATTTTGGCCACGCCCCCTTCCGCCCCTGTAAATCGAAAAAAATTGATTACAAGCGCAATTTTGATGCCATATTGTTTATTTTCGATTTATATGATAACTATAGCTAGCCAGAAGATCTCTGAAAATTTGGTAACAATCGGATAATAAACACAGAAGTTATTTAGTTTATTGTTTTCCATAGCTGTAAGCAGCGCTGCCGGCAGCGCAAATTCTTTATTTGTACAGGAAATAATAAGAATGCCTTACAATGCAAATTTTTGCGGTTGTTGGATAAGAGCGTCAGTAGCTTAGTGGAAAAGCGATGAACTACTGAAACAACAGGCCCTTGGTTCGATTCCCAGTTCATGCCGCTTAAGCTTTTTCTTTTTTTTAAGAACTTATACTTTAATTTTTCTACCCGCTACTCATAGAGTAGAAGGGTATTAACCGAAAATGTATGTAACAGGCAGAAGGAGAGACCTCCGACCCCATGAAGTATATATATTCTGGCTCAGGATCAACAGCTGAGTCGATATAGCCATGTCCGTCTGTCCGTCTGTCTGTCCATGTGAAAATCTAGATCTCAGCTATTATAAGAGCTAGGACAACCAAATTTGTTGACAATATGTGTTATTATTGCACGCTGATCAAGTTTATTTTGGATTTTGGCCACGCCCCCTTCCGCCCCCGCAAATCGAAAAAACATTGATAACAAGTGCAATTTTAATGCCATATTGTTCATTTTCGGTTTACATGATAACTATAGCTAGACAGATGATCTCTAAATATTTGGTAACAATCGGATAATAAACACAGAAGTTATTCAGCTTAACGTTTCCCATAGCTGTAAGCAGCGCTGCTTGCAGCATTGTGCCGAATCGTGTGTGCGTGTACGGTGGTGAAATGGGTTAAGTTGTGGTCTGCAAAACGAACAGTACTATTATGCATTTACGGGTTCGAGTCCCGACCGCATCAAAAATTAAATGTGTGCAAAAATGTTTTTTTTTTTTTTATTTTATATTTTGACTTTGCATAAATATTATAAGTCCATAGCCTTTTACGGTCAAAATATGATTGTAGCCGTTTTTTTGTTCCGCAAATATATTTTGTACAAGCAGCTGGGTAGCGGGTATATTACAGTCGAGCACACTCGACTGTAGCTTTCTTACTTGTTTTTTTTTATTTTAGATTTTGACTTTGCATAAATATTGTAAGTCCATAGCCTTTTAAGGTCAAAATATGATTGTAGCGGTTTTTTTTTTTGTTCCGCAAATAAATGATATACGAGCAGCTGGGTAGCGGGTATATTACAGTCGAGCTCACTCGACTGTAGCTTTCTTAATTGTTCTTTTTTGAGAATATATATTGGTTTGATATTATTTTTATACCCGCTACTCATAGAGTATAAGGGTATTACAACTTTGTTCAAACCGAAAATGTATGTAACAGGCAGAAGGAGACACTTCCACCCCCATAAAGTATATATATTCTGGCTCAGGGTCAACAGCCGAGTCGATATAGCCATGTCCGTCTGTCTGTCCGTGTGAAAATCTAGATCTCAGCTATTATAAGAGCTAGGACTAGCAATTTAGGTGACAATATGTGTCATTATTACACGCTGATCAAGTTTATTTTGGATTTTGGCCACGCCCCCTTCCACTCCTGTAAATCGAAAAAAGTTGATTACAAGCGCAATTTTGATGCCATACTGTTCATTTTTGGATTACTTGATAACTATAGCTAGCCAGATGATCTCTAACAATTTGGTAACAATCGGATAATAAACAGAAGTTATTTCATAGCTGTTTTCCATAGCTGTAAACAGCACTGCCGGCAGCGCTGCTTGCTGCATTGTGCCGAATCGTGTGTGCGTGTACGGTGGTGAAATGTGTTAAGTTGTGGACTGCAAAACGAACAGAACTATTATGCGTTTAAGGGTTCGAGTCCCACCCGGATCAAAAATTAAATGTGTGCAAAAAACTATTTTTTTTATTTTGAATTTTGACTTTGAATAAATATTGTAAGTCCATAGCCTTTTACGGTCCAAATATGATTGTAGCCGTTTTTTTTTTTTTTGTTCCGCAATTAAATGATGTACGAGCAGCTGGGTAGCGGGTATAGCACACTCGACGGTAGCTTTCTTACTTGTTTATTTTAGATTTTGACTTTGCATAAATATTGTAAGTCCATAGCCTTTTACGGACAAAATATGATTGTAGCCGCTTTTTTTGTTCCGCAAATAAATGGTGTACGAGCAGCTGGGTAGCGGATATATTACAGTCGAGCACTCTCGACTGTAGCTTTCTTACTTGTTTTTTTTTTTTATTTTAGATTTTCACTTTGCAAAAATATTGTAAGTCCATAGCCTTTTACGGTCAAAATATGATTGTAGCCGTTTTTTTTTGTTCCGCAAATAAATGATATACGAGCAGCTGGGTAGCGGGTATATTACAGTCGAGCTCACTCGACTGTAGCTTTCTTACTTGTTCTTTTTTGAGTATATATATTGGTTTGATATTATTTTTATACCCGCTACTCATAGAGTATAAGGGTATTACAAATTTGTTAAAACCGAAAATGTATGTAACTGGCAGAAGGAGACACCTCCAACCCCATAATATAGATACATATTCTGGCTCAGGGTCAACAGCCGAGTCGATATAGCCATGTCCGTCTGTCTGTCCGTGTGAAAATCTAGATCTCAGCTATTATAAGAGCTAGGACTAGCAATTTAGGTGACAATATGTGTCATTATTGCACGCTGATCAAGTTTATTTTGGATTTTGGCCACGCCCCCTTCCACCCCTGTAAATCGAAAAAAGTTGATAACAAGTGCAATTTTGATGCCATATTGTTCATTTTCGGTTTACATGATAACTATAGCTAGTATGTGTTATTATTGCACGCTGATCAAGTTTATTTTGGATTTTGGCCACGCCCCCTTCCGCCCCTGTAAATCGAAAAAAATTGATTACAAGCGCAATTTTGATGCCATATTGTTTATTTTCGATTTATATGATAACTATAGCTAGTCAGCAGATCTCTGAAAATTTGGTAACAATCGGATAATAAACACAGAAGTTTTAGTTTATTGTTTTCCATAGCTGTAAGCAGCGCTGCCGGCAGCGCAAATTCTTTATTTGTACAGGAAATAATAAGAATGCCTTACAATGCAAATTTTTGCAGTTGTTGGATAAGAGCGTCAGTAGCTTAGTGGAAAAGCGATGAACTACTGAAACAACAGGCCCTTGGTTCGATTCCCAGTTAATGCCGCTTAAGCTTTTTCTTTTTTTTAAGAACTTATACTTTAATTTTTCTACCCGCTACTCATAGAGTAGAAGGGTATTAACCGAAAATGTATGTAACAGGCAGAAGGAGAGACCTCCGACCCCATGAAGTATATATATTCTGGCTCAGGATCAACAGCTGAGTCGATATAGCCATGTCCGTCTGTCCGTCTGTCTGTCCATGTGAAAATCTAGATCTCAGCTATTATAAGAGCTAGGACAACCAAATTTGTTGACAATATGTGTTATTATTGCACGCTGATCAAGTTTATTTTGGATTTTGGCCACGCCCCCTTCCGCCCCCGCAAATCGAAAAAACATTGATAACAAGTGCAATTTTAATGCCATATTGTTCATTTTCGGTTTACATGATAACTATAGCTAGACAGATGATCTCTAAATATTTGGTAACAATCGGATAATAAACACAGAAGTTATTCAGCTTAACGTTTCCCATAGCTGTAAGCAGCGCTGCTTGCAGCATTGTGCCGAATCGTGTGTGCGTGTACGGTGGTGAAATGGGTTAAGTTGTGGTCTGCAAAACGAACAGTACTATTATGCATTTACGGGTTCGAGTCCCGCCCGCATCAAAAATTAAATGTGTGCAAAAATGTTTTTTTTTTTTTTTATTTTATATTTTGACTTTGCATAAATATTATAAGTCCATAGCCTTTTACGGTCAAAATATGATTGTAGCCGTTTTTTTGTTCCGCAAATATATTTTGTACAAGCAGCTGGGTAGCGGGTATATTACAGTCGAGCACACTCGACTGTAGCTTTCTTACTTGTTTTTTTTTTATTTTAGATTTTGACTTTGCATAAATATTGTAAGTCCATAGCCTTTTAAGGTCAAAATATGATTGTAGCGGTTTTTTTTTTTTGTTCCGCAAATAAATGATATACGAGCAGCTGGGTAGCGGGTATATTACAGTCGAGCTCACTCGACTGTAGCTTTCTTAATTGTTCTTTTTTGAGAATATACATTGGTTTGATATTATTTTTATACCCGCTACTCATAGAGTATTAGGGTATTACAACTTTGTTCAAACCGAAAATGTATGTAACAGGCAGAAGGAGACACTTCCACCCCCATAAAGTATATATATTCTGGCTCAGGGTCAACAGCCGAGTCGATATAGCCATGTCCGTCTGTCTGTCCGTGTGAAAATCTAGATCTCAGCTATTATAAGAGCTAGGACTAGCAATTTAGGTGACAATATGTGTCATTATTACACGCTGATCAAGTTTATTTTGGATTTTGGCCACGCCCCCTTCCACTCCTGTAAATCGAAAAAAGTTGATTACAAGCGCAATTTTGATGCCATACTGTTCATTTTTGGATTACTTGATAACTATAGCTAGCCAGATGATCTCTAACAATTTGGTAACAATCGGATAATAAACAGAAGTTATTTCATAGCTGTTTTCCATATCTGTAAACAGCACTGCCGGCAGCGCTGCTTGCTGCATTGTGCCGAATCGTGTGTGCGTGTACGGTGGTGAAATGTGTTAAGTTGTGGACTGCAAAACGAACAGAACTATTATGCGTTTAAGGGTTCGAGTCCCACCCGGATCAAAAATTAGATGTGTGCAAAAAACTATTTTTTTTATTTTGGATTTTGACTTTGAATAAATATTGTAAGTCCATAGCCTTTTACGGTCCAAATATGATTGTAGCCGTTTTTTTTTTTTTTGTTCCGCAATTAAATGATGTACGAGCAGCTGGGTAGCGGGTATAGCACACTCGACGGTAGCTTTCTTACTTGTTTATTTTAGATTTTGACTTTGCATAAATATTGTAAGTCCATAGCCTTTTACGGACAAAATATGATTGTAGCCGTTTTTTTTGTTCCGCAAATAAATGGTGTACAAGCAGCTGGGTAGCGGATATATTACAGTCGAGCACACTCGACTGTAGCTTTCTTACTTGTTTATTTTAGATTTTGACTTTGCATAAATATTGTAAGTCCATAGCCTTTTACGGACAAAATATGATTGTAGCCGCTTTTTTTGTTCCGCAAATAAATGGTGTACGAGCAGTTGGGTAGCGGATATATTACAGTCGAGCACTCTCGACTGTAGCTTTCTTACTTGTTCTTTTTTGAGAATATATATTGGTTTGATATTATTTTTATACCCGCTACTCATAGAGTATAAGGGTATTACAAATTTGTTAAAACCGAAAATGTATGTAACTGGCAGAAGGAGACACCTCCAACCCCATAATATACATACATATTCTGGCTCAGGGTCAACAGCCGAGTCGATATAGCCATGTCCGTCTGTCTGTCCGTGTGAAAATCTAGATCTCAGCTATTATAAGAGCTAGGACTAGCAATTTAGGTGACAATATGTGTCATTATTGCACGCTGATCAAGTTTATTTTGGATTTTGGCCACGCCCCCTTCCACCCCTGTAAATCGAAAAAAGTTGATAACAAGTGCAATTTTGATGCCATATTGTTCATTTTCGGTTTACATGATAACTATAGCTAGCCAGATGATCTCTGAAAATTTGGTAACAATCGGATAATAAACACAGAAGTTATGCAGCTTATCGTTTTCCATATCTGTAAGCAGCGCTATCAGCAGCGCTGCATGCAGCATTGTGCCGAATAATGTGTACGTGTACGATGGTGAAATGGGTTAAGTTGTGGACTGCAAAACGAACAGAACTATTATGCATTTACGGGTTCGAGTCCCACCCGCATCAAAAATTAAATGTGTGCAAAAATGTTTTTTTTTTTATTTTATATTTTGACTTTGCATAAATATTATAAGTCCATAGCCTTTTACGGTCAAAATATGATTGTAGCCGTTTTTTTATTCCGCAAATATATTTTGTACAAGCAGCTGGGTAGCGGGTATATTACAGTCGAGCAAACTCTTCTGTAGCTTTCTTACTTGTTTTTTTTATTTTAGATTTTGACTTTGCATAAATATTGTAAGTCCATAGCCTTTTAAGGTCAAAATATGATTGTAGCCGTTTTTTTTTGTTCCGCAAATAACTGATATACGAGCAGCTGGGTAGCGGGTATATTACAGTCGAGCTCACTCGACTGTAGCTTTTTTACTTGTTCTTTTTTGAGAATATATATTGGTTTGATATTATTTTTATACCCGCTAATCATAGAGTATAAGGGTATTACAACTTTGTTCAAACCGAAAATGTATGTAACAGGCAGAAGGAGACACCTCCACCCCCATAAAGTAAATATATTCTGGCTCAGGGTCAACAGTCGAGTCGATATAGCCATGTCCGTCTGTCTGTCCGTATGAAAATCTAGATCTCAGCTATTATAAGAGCTAGGACTAGCAATTTAGGTGACAATATGTGTCATTATTGCACGCTGATCAAGTTTATTTTGGATTTTGGCCACGCCCCCTTCCACCCCTGTAAATCGAAAAAAGTTGATAACAAGTGCAATTTTGATGCCATATTGTTCATTTTCGGTTTACATGATAACTATAGCTAGCCAGATGATCTCTGAAAATTTGGTAACAATCGGTTTGATATTATTTTTATACCCGCTACTCATAGAGTATAAGGGTATTACAACTTTGTTCAAACCGAAAATGTATGTAACAGGCAGAAGGAGACACTTCCACCCCCATAAAGTATATATATTCTGGCTCAGGGTCAACAGCCGAGTCGATATAGCCATGTCCGTCTGTCTGTCCGTGTGAAAATCTAGATCTCAGCTATTATAAGAGCTAGGACTAGCAATTTAGGTGACAATATGTGTCATTATTACACGCTGATCAAGTTTATTTTGGATTTTGGCCACGCCCCCTTCCACTCCTGTAAATCGAAAAAAGTTGATTACAAGCGCAATTTTGATGCCATACTGTTCATTTTTGGATTACTTGATAACTATAGCTAGCCAGATGATCTCTAACAATTTGGTAACAATCGGATAATAAACAGAAGTTATTTCATAGCTGTTTTCCATAGCTGTAAACAGCACTGCCGGCAGCGCTGCTTGCTGCATTGTGCCGAATCGTGTGTGCGTGTACGGTGGTGAAATGTGTTAAGTTGTGGACTGCAAAACGAACAGAACTATTATGCGTTTAAGGGTTCGAGTCCCACCCGGATCAAAAAATTAGATGTGTGCAAAAAACTATTTTTTTTATTTTGGATTTTGACTTTGAATAAATATTGTAAGTCCATAGCCTTTTACGGTCCAAATATGATTGTAGCCGTTTTTTTTTTTTTTGTTCCGCAATTAAATGATGTACGAGCAGCTGGGTAGCGGGTATAGCACACTCGACGGTAGCTTTCTTACTTGTTTATTTTAGATTTTGACTTTGCATAAATATTGTAAGTCCATAGCCTTTTACGGACAAAATATGATTGTAGCCGTTTTTTTTGTTCCGCAAATAAATGGTGTACAAGCAGCTGGGTAGCGGATATATTACAGTCGAGCACACTCGACTGTAGCTTTCTTACTTGTTTATTTTAGATTTTGACTTTGCATAAATATTGTAAGTCCATAGCCTTTTACGGACAAAATATGATTGTAGCCGCTTTTTTTGTTCCGCAAATAAATGGTGTACGAGCAGCTGGGTAGCGGATATATTACAGTCGAGCACTCTCGACTGTAGCTTTCTTACTTGTTCTTTTTTGAGAATATATGTTGGTTTGATATTATTTTTATACCCGCTACTCATAGAGTATAAGGGTATTACAAATTTGTTAAAACCGAAAATGTATGTAACTGGCAGAAGGAGACACCTCCAACCCCATAATATACATACATATTCTGGCTCAGGGTCAACAGCCGAGTCGATATAGCCATGTCCGTCTGTCTGTCCGTGTGAAAATCTAGATCTCAGCTATTATAAGAGCTAGGACTAGCAATTTAGGTGACAATATGTGTCATTATTGCACGCTGATCAAGTTTATTTTGGATTTTGGCCACGCCCCCTTCCACCCCTGTAAATCGAAAAAAGTTGATAACAAGTGCAATTTTGATGCCATATTGTTCATTTTCGGTTTACATGATAACTATAGCTAGCCAGATGATCTCTGAAAATTTGGTAACAATCGGATAATAAACACAGAAGTTATGCAGCTTATCGTTTTCCATATCTGTAAGCAGCGCTATCAGCAGCGCTGCATGCAGCATTGTGCCGAATAATGTGTACGTGTACGATGGTGAAATGGGTTAAGTTGTGGACTGCAAAACGAACAGAACTATTATGCATTTACGGGTTCGAGTCCCACCCGCATCAAAAATTAAATGTGTGCAAAAATGTTTTTTTTTTTTATTTTATATTTTGACTTTGCATAAATATTATAAGTCCATAGCCTTTTACGGTCAAAATATGATTGTAGCCGTTTTTTTATTCCGCAAATATATTTTGTACAAGCAGCTGGGTAGCGGGTATATTACAGTCGAGCAAACTCTTCTGTAGCTTTCTTACTTGTTTTTTTTTATTTTAGATTTTGACTTTGCATAAATATTGTAAGTCCATAGCCTTTTAAGGTCAAAATATGATTGTAGCCGTTTTTTTTTTGTTCCGCAAATAACTGATATACGAGCAGCTGGGTAGCGGGTATATTACAGTCGAGCTCACTCGACTGTAGCTTTCTTACTTGTTCTTTTTTGAGAATATATATTGGTTTGATATTATTTTTATACCCGCTAATCATAGAGTATAAGGGTATTACAACTTTGTTCAAACCGAAAATGTATGTAACAGGCAGAAGGAGACACCTCCACCCCCATAAAGTAAATATATTCTGGCTCAGGGTCAACAGTCGAGTCGATATAGCCATGTCCGTCTGTCTGTCCGTATGAAAATCTAGATCTCAGCTATTATAAGAGCTAGGACTAGCAATTTAGGTGACAATATGTGTCATTATTGCACGCTGATCAAGTTTATTTTGGATTTTGGCCACGCCCCCTTCCACCCCTGTAAATCGAAAAAGTTGATAACAAGTGCAATTTTGATGCCATATTGTTCATTTTCGGTTTACATGATAACTATAGCTAGCCAGATGATCTCTGAAAATTTGGTAACAATCGGATAATAAACACAGAAGTTATGCAGCTTATCGTTTTCCATAGCTGTAAGCAGCGCTATCAGCAGCGCTGCATGCAGCATTGTGCCGAATCATGTGTACGTGTACGGTGGTGAAATGGGTGAAGTTGTGGACTGCAAAACGAACAGAACTATTATGCATTTAAGGGTTCGTGTCCCACCCGGATCAAAAATTAAATGTGTGCAAAAAACTATTTTATTTATTTTGGATTTTGACTTTGCATAAATATTATAAGTCCATGGCCTTTTATGGTTAAAATATGATTGTAGCTGTTCTTTATTGTTCTGCAAATAATTATACCCGCTACTTTTAGAGTAGAAGGGTATTATAACTTTGTTTAAACCGAAAATGTATGTAACAGGCAGAAGGAGACACAACCGACCCCATAAAGTATATATATTCTGGCTCAGGATCAACAGCCGAGTCGATATAGCCGTCTGTCCGTCTGTCTGTCTGTCCGTCTGTCTGTCCGTGTGAAAATCTAGATCTCAGCTATTATAAGAGCTAGAATTACCAAATTTGGTGACAGTATGTGTTATTATTGCACGCTGATCAAGTTTATTTTGGATTTTGGCCACGCCCCCTTCCGCCCCCGCAAATCGAAAAACATTGATAACAAGTGCAATTTTGATGCCATATTGTTCATTTTCGGTTTACATGATAACTATAGCAAGCCAGATGATCTCTGAAAATTTGGTAACAATCGGATAATAAACACAGAAGTTATTCAGCTTAACGTTTTCCATAGCTGTAAGCAGCGCTTCCGGCAGCGCTGCTTGCAGCATTGTGCCGAATCGTGTGTGCGTGTACGGTGGTGAAATGGGTTAAGTTGTGGACTGCAAAACGAACAGTACTATTATGCATTTACGGGTTCGAGTCCCGCCCGCATCAAAAATTAAATGTGTGCAAAAATGTTTTTTTTTTTATTTTATATTTTGACTTTGCATAAATATTATAAGTCCATAGCCTTTTACGGTCAAAATATGATTGTAGCCGTTTTTTTGTTCCGCAAATATATTTTGTACAAGCAGCTGGGTAGCGGGTATATTACAGTCGAGCAAACTCGACTGTAGCTTTCTTACTTGTTTTTTTTATTTTAGATTTTGACTTTGCATAAATATTGTAAGTCCATAGCCTTTTAAGGTCAAAATATGATTGTTGCCGTTTTTTTTTTGTTCCGCAAATAAATGATATACGAGCAGCTGGGTAGCGGGTATATTACAGTCGAGCTCACTCGACTGTAGCTTTCTTACTTGTTCTTTTTTGAGAATATATATTGGTTTGATATTATTTTTATACCCGCTACTCATAGAGTATAAGGGTATTACAAATTTGTTAAAACCGAAAATGTATGTAACTGGCAGAAGGAGACACCTCCAACCCCATAATATACATACATATTCTGGCTCAGGGTCAACAGCCGAGTCGATATAGCCATGTCCGTCTGTCTGTCCGTGTGAAAATCTAGATCTCAGCTATTATAAGAGCTAGGACTAGCAATTTAGGTGACAATATGTGTCATTATTGCACGCTGATCAAGTTTATTATGGATTTTGGCCACGCCCCCTTCCACCCCTGTAAATCGAAAAAAGTTGATAACAAGTGCAATTTTGATGCCATATTGTTCATTTTCGGTTTACATGATAACTATAGCTAGCCAGATGATCTCTGAAAATTTGGTAACAATCGGATAATAAACACAGAAGTTATGCAGCTTATCGTTTTCCATATCTGTAAGCAGCGCTATCAGCAGCGCTGCATGCAGCATTGTGCCGAATAATGTGTACGTGTACGATGGTGAAATGGGTTAAGTTGTGGACTGCAAAACGAACAGAACTATTATGCATTTACGGGTTCGAGTCCCACCCGCATCAAAAATTAAATGTGTGCAAAAATGTTTTTTTTTTTTTTATTTTATATTTTGACTTTGCATAAATATTATAAGTCCATAGCCTTTTACGGTCAAAATATGATTGTAGCCGTTTTTTTATTCCGCAAATATATTTTGTACAAGCAGCTGGGTAGCGGGTATATTACAGTCGAGCAAACTCTTCTGTAGCTTTCTTACTTGTTTTTTTTTATTTTAGATTTTGACTTTGCATAAATATTGTAAGTCCATAGCCTTTTAAGGTCAAAATATGATTGTAGCCGTTTTTTTTTTGTTCCGCAAATAACTGATATACGAGCAGCTGGGTAGCGGGTATATTACAGTCGAGCTCACTCGACTGTAGCTTTCTTACTTGTTCTTTTTTGAGAATATATATTGGTTTGATATTATTTTTATACCCGCTAATCATAGAGTATAAGGGTATTACAACTTTGTTCAAACCGAAAATGTATGTAACAGGCAGAAGGAGACACCTCCACCCCCATAAAGTAAATATATTCTGGCTCAGGGTCAACAGTCGAGTCGATATAGCCATGTCCGTCTGTCTGTCCGTATGAAAATCTAGATCTCAGCTATTATAAGAGCTAGGACTAGCAATTTAGGTGACAATATGTGTCATTATTGCACGCTGATCAAGTTTATTTTGGATTTTGGCCACGCCCCCTTCCACCCCTGTAAATCGAAAAAAGTTGATAACAAGTGCAATTTTGATGCCATATTGTTCATTTTCGGTTTACATGATAACTATAGCTAGCCAGATGATCTCTGAAAATTTGGTAACAATCGGATAATAAACACAGAAGTTATGCAGCTTATCGTTTTCCATAGCTGTAAGCAGCGCTATCAGCAGCGCTGCATGCAGCATTGTGCCGAATCATGTGTACGTGTACGGTGGTGAAATGGGTGAAGTTGTGGACTGCAAAACGAACAGAACTATTATGCATTTAAGGGTTCGTGTCCCACCCGGATCAAAAATTAAATGTGTGCAAAAAACTATTTTATTTATTTTGGATTTTGACTTTGCATAAATATTATAAGTCCATGGCCTTTTATGGTTAAAATATGATTGTAGCTGTTCTTTATTGTTCTGCAAATAATTATACCCGCTACTTTTAGAGTAGAAGGGTATTATAACTTTGTTTAAACCGAAAATGTATGTAACAGGCAGAAGGAGACACAACCGACCCCATAAAGTATATATATTCTGGCTCAGGATCAACAGCCGAGTCGATATAGCCGTCTGTCCGTCTGTCTGTCTGTCCGTCTGTCTGTCCGTGTGAAAATCTAGATCTCAGCTATTATAAGAGCTAGAATTACCAAATTTGGTGACAGTATGTGTTATTATTGCACGCTGATCAAGTTTATTTTGGATTTTGGCCACGCCCCCTTCCGCCCCCGCAAATCGAAAAAACATTGATATCAAGTGCAATTTTGATGCCATATTGTTCATTTTCGGTTTACATGATAACTATAGCAAGCCAGATGATCTCTGAAAATTTGGTAACAATCGGATAATAAACACAGAAGTTATTCAGCTTAACGTTTTCCATAGCTGTAAGCAGCGCTTCCGGCAGCGCTGCTTGCAGCATTGTGCCGAATCGTGAGTGCGTGTACGGTGGTGAAATGGGTTAAGTTGTGGACTGCAAAACGAACAGTACTATTATGCATTTACGGGTTCGAGTCCCGCCCGCATCAAAAATTAAATGTGTGCAAAAATTTTTTTTTTTTTTATTTTATATTTTGACTTTGCATAAATATTATAAGTCCATAGCCTTTTACGGTCAAAATATGATTGTAGCCGTTTTTTTGTTCCGCAAATATATTTTGTACAAGCAGCTGGGTAGCGGGTATATTACAGTCGAGCAAACTCGACTGTAGCTTTCTTACTTGTTTTTTTTTATTTTAGATTTTGACTTTGCATAAATATTGTAAGTCCATAGCCTTTTAAGGTCAAAATATGATTGTTGCCGTTTTTTTTTTGTTCCGCAAATAAATGATATACGAGCAGCTGGGTAGCGGGTATATTACAGTCGAGCTCACTCGACTGTAGCTTTCTTACTTGTTCTTTTTTGAGTATATATATTGGTTTGATATTATTTTTATACCCGCTACTCATAGAGTATAAGGGTATTACAACTTTGTTCAAACCGAAAATGTATGTAACAGGCAGAAGAAGAAACCTCCACCCCCATAAAGTATATATATTCTGGCTCAGGGTCAACAGCCGAGTCGATATAGCCATGTCCGTCTGTCTGTCAGTGTGAAAATCTAGATCTCAGCTATTATAAGAGCTAGGACTAGCAATTTAGGTGACAATATGTGTCATTATTGCACGCTGATTAAGTTTATTTTGGATTTTGGCCACCCCCCCTTCCACCCCTGTAAATCGAAAAAAGTTGATAACAAGTGCAATTTTGATGCCATATTGTTCATTTTCGGTTTACATGATAACTATAGCTAGCCAGATGATCTCTGAAAATTTGGTAACAATCGGATAATAAACACAGAAGTTATGCAGCTTATCGTTTTCCATAGCTGTAAGCAGCGCTATCAGCAGCGCTGCATGCAGCATTGTGCCGAATCATGTGTACGTGTACGGTGGTGAAATGGGTGAAGTTGTGGACTGCAAAACGAACAGAACTATTATGCATTTACGGGTTCGAGTCCCACCCGCATCAAAAATTAAATGTGTGCAAAAAACTATTTTTTTTATTTTGGATTTTGACTTTGCATAAATAATATAAGTCCATGGCCTTTTATGGTTAAACTATGATTGTAGCTGTTCTTTATTGTTTTGCAAATAATTATACCCGCTACTTTTAGAGTAGAAGGGTATTATAACTTTGTTTAAACCGAAAATGTATGTAACAGGCAGAAGGAGACACAACCGACCCCATAAAGTATATATATTCTGGCTCAGGATCAACAGCCGAGTCGATATAGCCGTCTGTCCGTCTGTCTGTCTGTCCGTCTGTCTGTCCGTGTGAAAATCTAGATCTCAGCTATTATAAGAGCTAGAATTACCAAATTTGGTGACAGTATGTGTTATTATTGCACGCTGATCAAGTTTATTTTGGATTTTGGCCACGCCCCCTTCCACCCCTGTAAATCGAAAAAAGTTGATAACAAGTGCAATTTTGATGCCATATTGTTCATTTTCGGTTTACATGATAACTATAGCTAGCCAGATGATCTCTGAAAATTTGGTAACAATCGGATAATAAACACAGAAGTTATGCAGCTTATCGTTTTCCATAGCTGTAAGCAGCGCTATCAGCAGCGCTGCATGCAGCATTGTGCCGAATTATGTGTACGTGTACGGTGGTGAAATGGGTGAAGTTGTGGACTGCAAAACGAACAGAACTATTATGCATTTACGGGTTCGAGTCCCGCCCGCATCAAAAATTAAATGTGTGCAAAAAACTATTTTTTTTATTTTGGATTTTGACTTTGCATAAATATTGTAAGTCCATGGCCTTTTATGGTTAAAATATGATTGTAGCTGTTCTTTATTGTTTTGCAAATAATTATACCCGCTACTTTTAGAGTAGAAGGGTATTATAACTTTGTTTAAACCGAAAATGTATGTAACAGGCAGAAGGAGACACAACCGACCCCGTAAAGTATATATATTCTGGCTCAGGATCAACAGCCGAGTCGATATAGCCGTCTGTCCGTCTGTCTGTCTGTCCGTCTGTCTGTCCGTGTGAAAATCTAGATCTCAGCTATTATAAGAGCTAGAATTACCAAATTTGGTGACAGTATGTGTTATTATTGCACGCTGATCAAGTTTATTTTGGATTTTGGCCACGCCCCCTTTCGCCCCCGCAAATCGAAAAAACATTGATAACAAGTGCAATTTTGATGCCATATTGTTCATTTTCGGTTTACATGATAACTATAGCAAGCCAGATGATCTCTGAAAATTTGGTAACAATCGGATAATAAACACAGAAGTTATTCAGCTTAACGTTTTCCATAGCTGTAAGCAGCGTTTCCAGCAGCGCTGCTTGCAGCATTGTGCCGAATCGTGTGTGCGTGTACGGTGGTGAAATGGGTTAAGTTGTGGACTGCAAAACGAACAGTACTATTATGCATTTACGGGTTCGAGTCCCGCCCGCATCAAAAATTAAATGTGTGCAAAAATGTTTTTTTTTTTATTTTATATTTTGACTTTGCATAAATATTATAAGTCCATAGCCTTTTACGGTCAAAATATGATTGTAGCCGTTTTTTTGTTCCGCAAATATATTTTGTACAAGCAGCTGGGTAGCGGGTATATTACAGTCGAGCAAACTCGACTGTAGCTTTCTTACTTGTTTTTTTTATTTTAGATTTTGACTTTGCATATATATTGTAAGTCCATAGCCTTTTAGCCGTTTTTTTTTGTTCCGCAAATAAATGATATACGAGCAGCTGGGTATCGGGTATATTACAGTCGAGCACACTCGACTGTAGCTTTCTTACTTGTTCTTTTTTGAGAATATATATTGGTTTGATATTATTTTTATACCCGCTACTCATAGAGTATAAGGGTATTACAACTTTGTTCAAACCGAAAATGTATGTAACAGGCAGAAGAAGAAACCTCCACCCCCCATAAAGTATATATATTCTGGCTCAGGGTCAACAGCCGAGTCGATATAGCCATGTCCGTCTGTCTGTCAGTGTGAAAATCTAGATCTCAGCTATTATAAGAGCTAGGACTAGCAATTTAGGTGACAATATGTGTCATTATTGCACGCTGATCAAGTTTATTTTGGATTTTGGCCACGCCCCCCTTCCACCCCTGTAAATCGAAAAAGTTGATAACAAGTGCAATTTTGATGCCATATTGTTCATTTTCGGTTTACATGATAACTATAGCTAGCCAGATGATCTCTGAAAATTTGGTAACAATCGGATAATAAACACAGAAGTTATGCAGCTTATCGTTTTCCATAGCTGTAAGCAGCGCTATCAGCAGCGCTGCATGCAGCATTGTGCCGAATTATGTGTACGTGTACGGTGGTGAAATGGGTGAAGTTGTGGACTGCAAAACGAACAGAACTATTATGCATTTACGGGTTCGAGTCCCGCCCGCATCAAAAATTAAATGTGTGCAAAAAACTATTTTTTTTATTTTGGATTTTGACTTTGCATAAATATTGTAAGTCCATGGCCTTTTATGGTTAAAATATGATTGTAGCTGTTCTTTATTGTTTTGCAAATAATTATACCCGCTACTTTTAGAGTAGAAGGGTATTATAACTTTGTTTAAACCGAAAATGTATGTAACAGGCAGAAGGAGACACAACCGACCCCGTAAAGTATATATATTCTGGCTCAGGATCAACAGCCGAGTCGATATAGCCGTCTGTCCGTCTGTCTGTCTGTCCGTCTGTCTGTCCGTGTGAAAATCTAGATCTCAGCTATTATAAGAGCTAGAATTACCAAATTTGGTGACAGTATGTGTTATTATTGCACGCTGATCAAGTTTATTTTGGATTTTGGCCACGCCCCCTTTCGCCCCCGCAAATCGAAAAAACATTGATAACAAGTGCAATTTTGATGCCATATTGTTCATTTTCGGTTTACATGATAACTATAGCAAGCCAGATGATCTCTGAAAATTTGGTAACAATCGGATAATAAACACAGAAGTTATTCAGCTTAACGTTTTCCATAGCTGTAAGCAGCGTTTCCAGCAGCGCTGCTTGCAGCATTGTGCCGAATCGTGTGTGCGTGTACGGTGGTGAAATGGGTTAAGTTGTGGACTGCAAAACGAACAGTACTATTATGCATTTACGGGTTCGAGTCCCGCCCGCATCAAAAATTAAATGTGTGCAAAAATGTTTTTTTTTTTTATTTTATATTTTGACTTTGCATAAATATTATAAGTCCATAGCCTTTTACGGTCAAAATATGATTGTAGCCGTTTTTTTGTTCCGCAAATATATTTTGTACAAGCAGCTGGGTAGCGGGTATATTACAGTCGAGCAAACTCGACTGTAGCTTTCTTACTTGTTTTTTTTTATTTTAGATTTTGACTTTGCATAAATATTGTAAGTCCATAGCCTTTTAAGGTCAAAATATGATTGTTGCCGTTTTTTTTTTTGTTCCGCAAATAAATGATATACGAGCAGCTGGGTAGCGGGTATATTACAGTCGAGCTCACTCGACTGTAGCTTTCTTACTTGTTCTTTTTTGAGAATATATATTGGTTTGATATTATTTTTATACCCGCTACTCATAGAGTATAAGGGTATTACAACTTTGTTCAAACCGAAAATGTATGTAACAGGCAGAAGAAGAAACCTCCACCCCCATAAAGTATATATATTCTGGCTCAGGGTCAACAGCCGAGTCGATATAGCCATGTCCGTCTGTCTGTCAGTGTGAAAATCTAGATCTCAGCTATTATAAGAGCTAGGACTAGCAATTTAGGTGACAATATGTGTCATTATTGCACGCTGATCAAGTTTATTTTGGATTTTGGCCACGCCCCTTCCACCCCTGTAAATCGAAAAAAGTTGATAACAAGTGCAATTTTGATGCCATATTGTTCATTTTCGGTTTACATGATAACTATAGCTAGCCAGATGATCTCTGAAAATTTGGTAACAATCGGATAATAAACACAGAAGTTATGCAGCTTATCGTTTTCCATAGCTGTAAGCAGCGCTATCAGCAGCGCTGCATGCAGCATTGTGCCGAATCATGTGTACGTGTACGGTGGTGAAATGGGTGAAGTTGTGGACTGCAAAACGAACAGAACTATTATGCATTAACGGGTTCGAGTCCCACCCGGATCAAAAATTAAATGTGTGCAAAAAACTATTTTTTTTATTTTGGATTTTGACTTTGCATAAATATTATAAGTCCATGGCCTTTTATGGTTAAAATATGATTGTAGCTGTTCTTTATTGTTCTGCAAATAATTATACCCGCTACTTTTAGAGTAGAAGGGTATTATAACTTTGTTTAAACCGAAAATGTATGTAACAGGCAGAAGGAGACACAACCGACCCCATAAAGTATATATATTCTGGCTCAGGATCAACAGCCGAGTCGATATAGCCGTCTGTCCGTCTGTCTGTCTGTCCGTCTGTCTGTCCGTGTGAAAATCTAGATCTCAGCTATTATAAGAGCTAAAATTACCAAATTTGGTGACAGTATGTGTTATTATTGCACGCTGATCAAGTTTATTTTGGATTTTGGCCACGCCCCCTTCCGCCCCCGCAAATCGAAAAAACATTGATAACAAGTGCAATTTTGATGCCATATTGTTCATTTTCGGTTTACATGATAACTATAGCAAGCCAGATGATCTCTGAAAATTTGGTAACAATCGGATAATAAACACAGAAGTTATTCAGCTTAACGTTTTCCATAGCTGTAAGCAGCGCTTCCGGCAGCGCTGCTTGCAGCATTGTGCCGAATCGTGTGTGCGTGTACGGTGGTGAAATGGGTTAAGTTGTGGACTGCAAAACGAACAGTACTATTATGCATTTACGGGTTCGAGTCCCGCCCGCATCAAAAATTAAATGTGTGCAAAAATGTTTTTTTTTTTTATTTTATATTTTGACTTTGCATAAATATTATAAGTCCATAGCCTTTTACGGTCAAAATATGATTGTAGCCGTTTTTTTGTTCCGCAAATATATTTTGTACAAGCAGCTGGGTAGCGGGTATATTACAGTCGAGCAAACTCGACTGTAGCTTTCTTACTTGTTTTTTTTTATTTTAGATTTTGACTTTGCATAAATATTGTAAGTCCATAGCCTTTTAAGGTCAAAATATGATTGTTGCCGTTTTTTTTTGTTCCGCAAATAATTGATATACGAGCAGCTGGGTAGCGGGTATATTACAGTCGAGCTCACTCGACTGTAGCTTTCTTACTTGTTCTTTTTTGAGAATATATATTGGTTTGATATTATTTTTATACCCGCTACTCATAGAGTACAAGGGTATTACAACTTTGTTCAAACCGAAAATGTATGTAACAGGCAGAAGAAGAAACCTCCACCCCCATAAAGTATATATATTCTGGCTCAGGGTCAACAGCCGAGTCGATATAGCCATGTCCGTCTGTCTGTCAGTGTGAAAATCTAGATCTCAGCTATTATAAGAGCTAGGACTAGCAATTTAGGTGACATTATGTGTCATTATTGCACGCTGATCAAGTTTATTTTGGATTTTGGCCACGCCCCCTTCCACCCCTGTAAATCGAAAAAAGTTGATAACAAGTGCAATTTTGATGCCATATTGTTCATTTTCGGTTTACATGATAACTATAGCTAGCCAGATGATCTCTGAAAATTTGGTAACAATCGGATAATAAACACAGAAGTTATGCAGCTTATCGTTTTCCATAGCTGTAAGCAGCGCTATCAGCAGCGCTGCATGCAGCATTGTGCCGAATCATGTGTACGTGTACGGTGGTGAAATGGGTGAAGTTGTGGACTGCAAAACGAACAGAACTATTATGCATTTACGGGTTCGAGTCCCGCCCGCATCAAAAATTAAATGTGTGCAAAAATGTTTTTTTTTTTTATTTTATATTTTGACTTTGCATAAATATTATAAGTCCATAGCCTTTTACGGTCAAAATATGATTGTAGCCGTTTTTTTGTTCCGCAAATATATTTTTGTACAAGCAGCTGGGTAGCGGGTATATTACAGTCGAGCAAACTCGACTGTAGCTTTCTTACTTGTTTTTTTTTATTTTAGATTTTGACTTTGCATAAATATTGTAAGTCCATAGCCTTTTAAGGTCAAAATATGATTGTTGCCGTTTTTTTTTTGTTCCGCAAATAAATGATATACGAGCAGCTGGGTAGCGGGTATATTACAGTCGAGCTCACTCGACTGTAGCTTTCTTACTTGTTCTTTTTTGAGAATATATATTGGTTTGATATTATTTTTATACCCGCTACTCACAGAGTATAAGGGTATTACAACTTTGTTCAAACCGAAAATGTATGTAACAGGTAGAAGAAGAAACCTCCACCCCCATAAAGTATATATATTCTGGCTCAGGGACAACAGCCGAGTCGATATAGCCATGTCCGTCTGTCTGTCAGTGTGAAAATCTAGATCTCAGCTATTATAAGAGCTAGGACTAGCAATTTAGGTGACAATATGTGTCATTATTGCACGCTGATCAAGTTTATTTTGGATTTTGGCCACGCCCCCTTCCACCCCTGTAAATCGAAAAAAGTTGATAACAAGTGCAATTTTGATGCCATATTGTTCATTTTCGGTTTACATGATAACTATAGCTAGCCAGATGATCTCTGAAAATTTGGTAACAATCGGATAATAAACACAGAAGTTATGCAGCTTATCGTTTTCCATAGCTGTAAGCAGCGCTATCAGCAGCGCTGCATGCAGCATTGTGCCGAATCATGTGTACGTGTACGGTGGTGAAATGGGTTAAGTTGTGGACTGCAAAACGAACAGAAGTGTTATGCGTTAAAGGGTTCGAGTCCCACCCGGATCAAAAATTAAATGTGTGCAAAAAACTATTTTTTTTATTTTGGATTTTGACTTTGCATAAATATTGTAAGTCCATAGCCTTTTATGGTTAAAATATGATTGTAGCTGTTCTTTCTTGTTCTGCAAATAATTATACCCGCTACTTTTAGAGTAGAAGGGTATTATAACTTTGTTTAAACCGAAAATGTATGTAACAGGCAGAAGGAGACACAACCGACCCCATAAAGTATATATATTCTGGCTCAGGATCAACAGCCGAGTCGATATAGCCGTCTGTCCGTCTGTCTGTCTGTCCGTTTGAAAATCTAGATCTCAGCTATTATAAGAGCTAGAATTACCAAATTTGGTGACAGTATGTGTTATTATTGCACGCTGATCAAGTTTATTTTGGATTTTTGCCACGCCCCCTTCCGCCCCCGAAAATCGAAAAAACATTGATAACAAGTGCAATTTTGATGCCATATTGTTCATTTTCGGTTTACATGATAACTATTGCTAGCCAGATGATCTCTCAAAATTTGGTAACAATCGGATAATAAACACAGAAGTTATGCAGCTTATCGTTTTCCATTGCGTTAAGCAGCGCTATCAGCAGCGCTGCATGCAGCATTGTGCCGAATCATGTGTACGTGTACGGTGGTGAAATGGGTGAAGTTGTGGACTGCAAAACGAACAGAACTATTATGCATTTACGGGTTCGAGTCCCGCCCGCATCAAAAATTAAATGTGTGCAAAAAAATATTTTTTTTATTTTGGATTTTGACTTTGCATAAATATTGTAAGTCCATGGCCTTTTATGGTTAAAATATGATTGTAGCTGTTCTTTATTTTTCCGCAAATAATTATACCCGCTACTTTTAGAGTAGAAGGGTATTATAACTTTGTTTAAACCGAAAATGTATGTAACAGGCAGAAGGAGACACCACCGACCCCATAAAGTATATATATTCTGGCTCAGGATCAACAGCCGAGTCGATATAGCCATGTCCGTCTGTCTTTCTGACCGTCTGTCTGTCCGTGTGAAAATCTAGATCTCAGCTATTATAAGAGCTAGAACTACAAAATTTGGTGACAGTATGTGTTATTATTGCACGCTGATCAAGTTTATTTTGGATTTTGGCCATGCCCCCTTCCGCCCCTGTAAATCAAAAAAACATTGATTACAAGCGCAATTTCGATGCCATATTGTTCATTTTCGGTTTACATGATAACTATAGCTAGACAGATGATCTCTAAAAATTTGGTAACAATCGGATAATAAACAGAAGTTATTTCATAGCTGTTTTCCATAGCTGTAAACAGCACTGCCGGCACCGCAGCTTGCTGCATTGTGCCGAATCGTGTGTGCGTGTAGGGTGGTGAAATGGGTTGAGCTGTTGACTGCAAAACGAAAAGTACTATTATGCATTTACGGGTTCGAATCCCGCCCGCATCAAAAATTAAATGTGTGCAAAAATGAATTTTTTTTATTTTAGATTTTGACTTTGCATAAATATTGTAAATCCATAGCCTTTTACGGACAAAATATGATTGTAGCCGTTTTTTTTTGTTCCGCAAATAAATGATGTACGAGCAGCTGGGTAGCGGGTATATTACAGTCGAGCACACTCGACTGTAGCTTTCTTACTTGTTTTTTTTATTTTAGATTTTGACTTTGCATAAATATTGTAAGTCCATAGCCTTTTACGGACAAAATATGATTGTAGCCGTTTTTTTTGTTCCGCAAAAAAATGATTAACGAGCAGCTGGGTAGCGGGTATATTACAGTCGAGCTCACTCGACTGTAGCTTTCTTACTTGTTCTTTTTTTGAGAATATATATTGGTTTGATATTATTTTTATACCCGCTATTCATAGAGTATAAGGGTATTACAAATTTGTTCAAACCGAAAATGTATGTAACTGGCAGAAGAAGACACCTCCAACCCCATAAAGTATACATATTCTGGCTCAGGGTCAACAGGCGAGTCGATATAGCCATGTCCGTCTGTCTGTCCGTGTGAAAATCTAGATCTCAGCTATAATAAGAGCTAGAACTACAAAATTTGGTGACAATATGTGTCATTATTGCACGCTGATCAAGTTTATTTTGGATTTTGGCCACGCCCCCTTCCACCCCTGTAAATCAAAAAAGTTGATTACAAGCGCAATTTTGATGCCATACTCTTCATGTTTGGATTACTTGATAACTATAGCTAGCCAGATGATCTCTAAAAATTTGGTAACAATCGGATAATAAACAGAAGTTATTTCATAGCTGTTTTCCATAGCTGTAAACAGCACTGCCGGCAGCGCTGCTTGCTGCATTGTGCCGAATCGTGTGTGCGTGTACGGTGGTGAAATGGGTTAAGTTGTGGACTGCAAAACGAACAGAACTATTATGCATTTAAGGGTTCGAGTCCCACCCGGATCAAAAATTAAATGTGTGCAAAAAACTATTTTTTTTATTTTGGATTTTGACTTTGCATAAATATTGTAAGTCCATAGCCTTTTACGGTCCAAATATGATTGTAGCCGTTTTTTTTTTGTTCCGCAATTAAATGATTTACGAGCAGCTGGGTAGCGGGTATAGCACACTCGACTGTAACTTTCTTACTTGTTTATTTTAGATTTTGACTTTTCATAAATAGTGTAAATCCATAGCCTTTTACGGACAAAATATGATTGTAGCCGTTTTTTTTGTTCCGCAAATAAATGATGTACGAGCAGCTGGGTAGCGGGTATATTACAGTCGAGCACACTCGACTGTAGCTTTCTTACTTGTTTTTTTTTATTTTAGATTTTGACTTTGCATAAATATTGTAAGTCCATAGCCTTTTACGGACAAAATATGATTGTAGCCGTTTTTTTTGTTCCGCAAAAAAATGATTAACGAGCAGCTGGGTAGCGGGTATATTACAGTCGAGCTCACTCGACTGTAACTTTCTTACTTGTTCTTTTTTGAGAATATATATTGGTTTGATATTATTTTTATACCCGCTACTCATAGAGTATAAGGGTATTATAACTTTGTTCAAACCGAAAATGTATGTAACAGGCAGAAGGAGACACCTCCATCCCCATAAAGTATATATATTCTGGCTCTCTCAGGGTCAACAGCCGAGTCGATATAATCTAGATCCCAGCTATTATAAGAGGTAGGACTAGCAATTTTGGTGACAATATGTGTCATTATTGCACGCTGATCAAGTTTATTGTCATATTGATGCCATATTGTTCATTTTCGGTTTACATGATAACTATAGCTAGCCAGATGATCTCTGAAAATTTGGTAACAATTGGATAATAAACACAGAAGTTATTCAGCTTAACGTTTTCCATAGCTGTAAGCAGCGCTGCCGGCAGCACTGCTTGCAGCATTGTGCCGAATAGTGTGTGCGTGTACGGTGGTGAAATGGGTTAAGTTGTGGACTGCAAAACGAACAGAACTATTATGCATTTAAGGGTTCGAGTCCCACCCGGATCAAAAATAAAATGTGTGCAAAAAACTTTTTTTTTATTTTGGATTTTGACTTTGCATAAATATTGTAAGTCCATAGCCTTTTACGGTCCAAATATGATTGTAGCGTTTTTTTTTTTTGTTCCGCAATTAAATGATTTACGAGCAGCTGGGTAGCGGGTATAGCACACCCGACTGTAACTTTCTTACTTGTTTATTTTAGATTTTGACTTTGCATAAATATTGTAAATCCATAGACTTTTACGGACAAAATATGATTGTAGCCGATTTTTTTGTTCCGCAAATAAATGATGTACGAGCAGCTGGGTAGCGGGTATATTACAGTCGAGCACACTCGACTGTAGCTTTCTTACTTGTTTTTTTTATTTTAGATTTTGACTTTGCATAAATATTGTAAGTCCATAGCCTTTTACGGACAAAATATGATTGTAGCCGTTTTTTTTGTTCCGCAAAAAAATGATTAACGAGCAGCTGGGTAGCGGGTATATTACAGTCGAGCTCACTCGACTGTAGCTTTCTTACTTGTTCTTTTTTGAGAATATATATTGGTTTGATATTATTTTTATACCCGCTACTCATAGAGTATAAGGGTATTACAAATTTGTTCAAACCGAAAATGTATGTAACTGGCAGAAGGAGACACCTCCAACCCCATAAAGTATACATATTCTGGCTCAGGGTCAACAGGCGAGTCGATATAGCCATGTCCGTCTGTCTGTCCGTGTGAAAATCTAGATCTCAGCTATAATAAGAGCTAGAACTACAAAATTTGGTGACAATATGTGTCATTATTGCACGCTGATCAAGTTTATTTTGGATTTTGGCCACGCCCCTTCCACCCTGTAAATCAAAAAAGTTGATTACAAGCGCAATTTTGATGCCATACTCTTCATGTTTGGATTACTTGATAACTATAGCTAGCCAGATGATCTCTAAAAATTTGGTAACAATCGGATAATAAACAGAAGTTATTTCATAGCTGTTTTCCATAGCTGTAAACAGCACTGCCGGCAGCGCTGCTTGCTGCATTGTGCCGAATCGTGTGTGCGTGTACGGTGGTGAAATGGGTTAAGTTGTGGACTGCAAAACGAACAGAAGTGTTATGCATTTAAGGGTTCGAGTGCCACCCGGATCAAAAATAAAATGTGTGCAAAAAACTATTTTTTTTATTTTGGATTTTGACTTTGCATAAATATTGTAAGTCCATAGCCTTTTACGGTCCAAATATGATTGTAGCCGTTTTTTTTTTTGTTCCGCAATTAAATGATTTACGAGCAGCTGGGTAGCGGGTATAGCACACCCGACTGTAACTTTCTTACTTGTTTGTTTTAGATTTTGACTTTGCATAAATATTGTAAATCCATAGCCTTTTACGGACAAAATATGATTGTAGCCGTTTTTTTTGTTCCGCAAATAAATGATGTACGAGCAGCTGGGTAGCGGGTATATTACAGTCGAGCACACTCGACTGTAGCGTTCTTACTTGTTTATTTTAGATTTTGACTTTGCATAAATATTGTAAGTCCATAGCCTCTTTACGGACAAAATATGATTGTAGCCGGTTTTTTTTTGTTCCGCAAAAAAATGATTAACGAGCAGCTGGGTAGTGGGTATTAGTACAGTCGAGCTCACTCGACTGTAGCTTTCTTACTTGTTCTTTTTTGAGAATATATATTGGTTTGATATTATTTTTATACCCGCTACTCATAGAGTATAAGGGTATTATAACTTTGTTCAAACCGAAAATGTATGTAACAGGCAGAAGGAGACACCTCCATCCCCATAAAGTATACATATTCTGGCTCTCTCAGGGTCAACAGCCGAGTCGATATAATCTAGATCCCAGCTATTATAAGAGGTAGGACTAGCAATTTTGGTGACAATATGTGTCATTATTGCACGCTGATCAAGTTTATTGCCATATTGATGCCATATTGTTCATTTTCGGTTTACATGATAACTATAGCTAGCCAGATGATCTCTGAAAATTTGGTAACAATTGGATAATAAACACAGAAGTTATTCAGCTTAACGTTTTCCATAGCTGTAAGCAGCGCTGCCGGCAGCACTGCTTGCAGCATTGTGCCGAATAGTGTGTGCGTGTACGGTGGTGAAATGGGTTAAGTTGTGGACTGCAAAACGAACAGTACTATTATGCATTTACGGGTTCGAGTCCCGCCCGCATCAAAAATTAAATGTGTGCAAAAAACTATTTTTTTATTTTGGATTTTGACTTTGCATCAATATTGTAAGTCCATGGCCTTTTACGGTTAAAATATGATTGTAGCTGTTCTTTATTATTCCAAAATAATTATACCCGCTACTTTTAGAGTAGAAGGGTATTATAACTTTGTTTTAACCGAAAATGTATGCAACAGGCAGAAGGAGACACCACCGACCCCATAAAATATATATATTCTGGCTCAGGATCAACAGCCGAGTCGATATAGCCGTCTGTACGTCTGTCTGTCTGTCCGTGTAATAATCTAGATCTCAGCTATTATAAGAGCTAGAACTACTAAATTTGGTGACAGTATGTGTTATTATTGCGCGCTGATCAAGTTTATTTTGGATTTTGGCCACGCCCCCTTCCACCCCTGTAAATCGGAAAAAATTGATTACAAGCGCAATTTTTATGCCATATTGTTCATTTTCGGTTTATATGATAACTATAGCTAGCCAGAAGATCTCTGAAAATTTGATAACAATCGGATAATATTGTAAGTCCATAGCCTTTTACGGTCCAAATATGATTGTAGCCGTTTTTTTTTTTTGTTCCGCAATTAAATGATTTACGAGCAGCTGGGTAGCGGGTATAGCACACCCGACTGTAACTTTCTTACTTGTTTATTTTAGATTTTGACTTTGCATAAATATTGTAAATCCATAGCCTTTTGCGGACAAAATATGATTGTAGCCGTTTTTTTTGTTCCGCAAATAAATGATGTACGAGCAGCTGGGTAGCGGGTATATTACAGTCGAGCACACTCGACTGTAGCTTTCTTACTTGTTTATTTTAGATTTTGACTTTGCATAAATATTGTAAATCCATAGCCTTTTACGGACAAAATATGATTGTAGCCGTTTTTTTTGTTCCGCAAATAAATGATGTACGAGCAGCTGGGTAGCGGGTATATTACAGTCGAGCACACTCGACTGTAGCTTTCTTACTTGTTTTTTTTTATTTTAGATTTTGACTTTGCATAAATATTGTAAGTCCATAGCCTTTTACGGACAAAATATGATTGTAGCCGTTTTTTTTGTTCCGCAAAAAAATGATTAACGAGCAGCTGGGTAGCGGGTATATTACAGTCGAGCTCACTCGACGCTTTCTTACTTGTTCTTTTTTGAGAATATATATTGGTTTGATATTATTTTTATACCCGCTACTCATAGAGTATAAGGGTATTATAACTTTGTTCAAACCGAAAATGTATGTAACAGGCAGAAGGAGACACCTCCATCCCCATAAAGTATACATATTCTGGCTCTCTCAGGGTCAACAGCCGAGTCGATATAATCTAGATCCCAGCTATTATAAGAGGTAGGACTAGCAATTTTGGTGACAATATGTGTCATTATTGCACGCTGATCAAGTTTATTGCCAT
>JAEIGP010000584.1:0-94790 GCA_018904095.1 Zaprionus ghesquierei
TTTTGTGACAATATGTGTTATTATTGCACGCTGATCAAGTTTATTTTGGATTTTGCCCACGCCCCCTTCCGCCCCCGTAAATCGAAAAAACATTGATTTCAAGCGCAATTTTGATGCCATACTGTTCATTTTCGGTTTACATGATAACTTTAGCCAGCCAGATGATATCTGAAAATTTGGTAACAATCGGATAATAAACACAGAAGTTATTCAGCTTAACGTTATCCATAACGTTTTCCATTGCAGCATTGTGCCGAATCGTGTGAGCGTGTACGGTGGTGAAATGGGTTAAGTTGTGGACTGCAAAACGAACAGTACTATTATGCCTTTACGGGTTCGAGTCCCGCCCGCATCAAAAATTTAATGTGTGCAAAAATGTTTTTTTTTATACCCGCTACTCATAGAGTGTAAGGGTATTATAATTTTGTTCAAACCGAAAATGTATGTAACAGGCAGAAGGAGACACCTCCGACCCCATAAAGTATATACATTCTGGCTCAGGATCAACAGCCGAGTCGATATAGCCATGACCGTCTGTCCGTCTGTCCGTCTGTCTGTCCGTGTGAAAATCTAGATCTCAGCTATTATAAGAGCTAGGATTACCAAATTTTGTGACAATATGTGTTATTATTGCACGCTGATCAAGTTTATTTTGGATTTTGGCCACGCCCCCTTCCGCCCCCGTAAATCGAAAAAACATTGATTTCAAGCGCAATTTTGATGCCATACTGTTCATTTTCGGTTTACATGATAACTATAGCCAGCCAGATGATATCTGAAAATTTGGTAACAATCGGATAATAAACACAGAAGTTATTCAGCTTAACGTTATCCATAACGTTTTCCATTGCAGCATTGTGCCGAATCGTGTGAGCGTGTACGGTGGTAAAATGGGTTAAGTTGTGGACTGCAAAACGAACAGTACTATTATGCCTTTACGGGTTCGAGTCCCGCCCGCATCAAAAATTTAATGTGTGCAAAAATGTTTTTTTTTATACTCGCTACTCATAGAGTGTAAGGGTATTATAATTTTGTTCAAACCGAAAATGTATGTAACAGGCAGAAGGAGACACCTCCGACCCCATAAAGTATATATATTCTGGCTCAGGATCAACAGCCGAGTCGATATAGCCATGTCCGTCTGTCCGTCTGTCTGTCCGTGTGAAAATCTAGATCTCAGCTATTATAATAGTTAGGACTTCCAAATTTAGTGACAATATGTGTTATTATTGCATGCTGATCAAGTTTATTTTGGATTTTGGCCACGCCCCCTTCCGCCCCCGTAAATCGAAAAAACATTGATTACAAGCGCAATTTTGATGCCATATTGTTCATTTTCGGTTTACATGATAACTATAGCCAGCCAGATGATATCTGAAAATTTGGTAACAATCGGATAATAAACACAGAAGTTATTCAGCTTAACGTTATCCATAACGTTTTCCATTGCAGCATTGTGCCGAATCGTGTGAGCGTGTACGGTGGTGAAATGGGTTAAGTTGTGGACTGCAAAACGAACAGTACTATTATGCCTTTACGGGTTCGAGTCCCGCCCGCATCAAAAATTTAATGTGTGCAAAAATGTTTTTTTTTATACCCGCTACTCATAGAGTGTAAGGGTATTATAATTTTGTTCAAACCGAAAATGTATGTAACAGGCAGAAGGAGACACCTCCGACCCCATAAAGTATATATATTCTGGCTCAGGATCAACAGCCGAGTCGATATAGCCATGTCCGTCTGTCCGTCTGTCTGTCCGTGTGAAAATCTAGATCTCAGCTATTATAAGAGCTAGGATTACCAAATTTTGTGACAATATGTGTTATTATTGCACGCTGATCAAGTTTATTTTGGATTTTGGCCACGCCCCCTTCCGCCCCCGTAAATCGAAAAAACATTGATTTCAAGCGCAATTTTGATGCCATACTGTTCATTTTCGGTTTACATGATAACTATAGCCAGCCAGATGATATCTTAAAATTTGGTAACAATCGGATAATAAACACAGAAGTTATTCAGCTTAACGTTATCCATAACGTTTTCCATTGCAGCATTGTGCCGAATCGTGTGAGCGTGTACGGTGGTGAAATGGGTTAAGTTGTGGACTGCAAAACGAACAGTACTATTATGCCTTTACGGGTTCGAGTCCCGCCCGCATCAAAAATTTAATGTGTGCAAAAATGTTTTTTTTTATACTCGCTACTCATAGAGTGTAAGGGTATTATAATTTTGTTCAAACCGAAAATGTATGTAACAGGCAGAAGGAGACACCTCCGACCCCATAAAGTATATATATTCTGGCTCAGGATCAACAGCCGAGTCGATATAGCCATGTCCGTCTGTCCGTCTGTCTGTCCGTGTGAAAATCTAGATCTCAGCTATTATAATAGCTAGGACTTCCAAATTTAGTGACAATATGTGTTATTATTGCATGCTGATCAAGTTCATTTTGGATTTTGGCCACGCCCCCTTCCGCCCCCGTAAATCGAAAAAACATTGATTACAAGCGCAATTTTGATGCCATATTGTTCATTTTAGGTTTACATTATAACTATAGCTAGCCAAATGACCTCTGAAAATTTGGTAACAATCGGATAACAAACACAGAAGTTATTCAGCTTAACGTTATCCATAACGTTTTCCATTGCAGCATTGTGCCGAAATGTGTGTGCGTGTATGGTGGTGAAATGGGTTAAGTTGTGGACTGCAAAACGAACAGTACTATTATGCATTTACGGGTTTGAGTCCCGCCCGCATCAAAAATTAAATGTGTGCAAAAATGTTTTTTATACCCGCTACTCATAGAGTAGAAGGGTATTATAACTTTGTTCAAACCGAAAATGTATGTAACAGGCAGAAGGAGACACCTCCGACCCCATAAAGTATATATATTCTGGCTCAGGATCAACAGTCGAGTCGATATAGCCATGTCCGTCTGTCCGTCTGTCTGTCCGTGTGAAAATCTAGATCTCAGCTATTATAAGAGCTAGGACAACCAAATTTGGTGACAATACGTGTTATTATTGCACGCCCGCATCAAAAATTTAATGCGTGCAAAAATGTTTTTTTTTTATACCCGCTACTCATAGAGTGGAATGGTATTATAACTTTGTTCAAACCGAAAATGTATGTAACAGGCAGAAGGAGACACCTCCGACCCCATAAAGTATATATATTCTGGCTCAGGATCAACAGCCGAGTCGATATAGCCATGTCCGTCTGTCCGTCTGTCTGTCCGTGTGAAAATCTAGATCTCAGCTATTATAAGAGCTAGGACAACCAAATTTGGTGACAATACGTGTTATTATTGCACGCCCGCATCAAAAATTTAATGTGTGCAAAAATGTTTTTTTTTTATACCCGCTTCTCATAGAGTAGAAGGGTATTATAACTTTGTTCAAACCGAAAATGTATGTAACAGGCAGAAGGAGACACCTCCGACCCCATAAAGTATATATATTCTGGCTCAGGATCAACAGCCGAGTCGATATAGCAAGTATATTTTGGATTTTGGCCACGCCCCCTTCCGCCCCCGCAAATCGAAAAAACATTGATAACAAGTGCAATTTTGATGCCATATTGTTCATTTTCGGTTTACATGATAACTATAGCCAGCCAGATGATATCTGAAAATTTGGTAACAATCGGATAATAAACACAGAAGTTATTCAGCTTAACGTTTTCCATAGCTGTAAGCAGCGCTGCCGGCAGCAGTGTTTATACCCGCTACTCATAGAGTAGAAGGGTATTATAACTTTGTTCAAACCGAAAATGTATGTAACAGGCAGAAGGAGACACCTCCGACCCCATAAAGTATATGTATTCTGGCTCAGGATCAACAGCCGAGTCGATATAGCCATGTCCGTCTGTCTGTCTGTCCGTTTGTCTGTCCGTGTGAAAATCTAGATCTCGGCTATTATAAGAGCTAGAACTACCAAATTTGGTGACAGTATGTGTTATTATTGCACGCTGATCAAGTTTATTTTGGATTTTAGCCCACGCCCCCTTCCGCCCCTGTAAATAAAAAAAAAGTGACTACAAGCGCAATTTTGATGCCATATTGTTCATTTTCGGTTTATATGATACCTATAGCTAGCCAGATGATCTCTGAAAATTTGGTAACATTCGGATAATAAACACAGAAGTTATTCAGCTTAACGTTTTCCAAAGCTGTAAGCAGCGCTGCCGGCAGCGCAAATTCTTTATTTGTACAGGAAATAATAAGAATGCCTTACAGTGCAAATTTTTGCAGTTGTTGGATAACAGCGTTAGTACCTTAGTGGAAAAGCGATGAACTCCTGAACCGACAGGCCCGTGGTTCGATTCCCAGTTCATGGCGTTTAAGCTTTTTTTTTATACCCGCTACTCATAGAGTAGAAGGGTATTATAATTTTGTTCAAACCGAAAGTATATGTAGCAGGCAGAAGGAGTCACCTCCGACCCCATAAAGTATATATATTCTGGCTCAGGATCAACTGCCGAGTCCATATATAGCCATGACCGTCTGTCCTTCTGTCTGTCCGTGTGAAAATCTAGATCTCAGCTATTATAAGAGCTAGGACTACCAAATTTGGTGACAATATGTGTTATTATTGCACGCTGATCAAGTTTATTTTGGATTTTGGCCACGCCCCCTTCCGCCCCCCTAAATCGGAAAAACATTGATAACAAGTGCTATTTTGATGCCATATTGTTCATTTTCGGTTTACATGATAACTATTGCTAGCCAGATGATCTCTGAAAATTTGGTGATAATCGGATAATAAACACAGAAGTTATTCAGCTTAACGTTTTCCATAGCTGTAAGCAGCGCTGCCGGCAGCGCTGCTTGCAGCATAGTGCCGAATCGTGTGTGCGTGTACGGTGGTGAAATGGGTTAAGTTGTGGACTGCAAAACGAACAGTACTATTATGCATTTACGGGTTCGAGTCCCGCCCGCATCAAAAATTAAATGTGTGCAAAAATGTTTTTTTTTTTTATTTTATATTTTGACTTTGCATAAATATTATAAGTCCATAGCCTTTTACGGTCAAAATATGATTGTAGCCGTTTTTTTGTTCCGCAAATAAATTATGTACAAGCAGCTGGATAGCGTTTATATAACACTGCTGCAGGCAGCGCTGCTTGCAGCATTGTGCCGAATCGTGTGTGCGTGTATGGTGGTGAAATGGGTTAAGTTGTGGACTGCAAAACGAACAGTACTATTATGCATTTACGGGTTCGAGTCCCGCCCGCATCAAAAATTAAATGTGTGCAAAAATGTTTTTTTTTTTTATTTTATATTTTGACTTTGCATAAATTTTATAAGTCCATAGCCTGTTACGGTCAAAATATGATTGTAGACGTTTTTTTATTCCGCAAATAAATTATGTACAAGCAGCTGGGTAGCGGGTATATTACAGTCGAGCACACTCGACTGTAGCTTTCTTACTTGTTTTTTTATACCCGCTACGCATAGAGTAGAACGGTATTATAACTTTGTTTAAACCGAAAATGTATATAACAGGCAGAAGGAGACACCTCCGACCCCATAAAGTATATGTATTCTGGCTCAGGATCAACAGCCGAGTCGATATAGCCATGTCCGTCTGTCTGTTCGTTTGTCTGTCCGTGTGAAAATCTAGATCTCGGCTATTATAAGAGCTAGAACTACCAAATTTGGTGACAGTATGTGTTATTATTGCACGCTGATCAAGTTTATTTTGGATTTTAGCCCACGCCCCCTTTCGCCCCTGAAAATAAAAAAAGGTGACTACAAGCGCAATTTTGATGCCATATTGTTCATTTTCGGTTTACATAATAACTATACCTAGCCAGATGATCTCTGAAAATTTGGTAACAATTGGATAATAAACACAGAAGTTATTCAGCTTAACGTTTTCCATAGCTGTAAGCACCGCTGCCGGCAGCGCAAATTCTTTATTTGTACAGGAAATAATAAGAATGCCTTACAATGCAACTTTTCGCAGTTGTTGGATAACAGCGTCAGTGGAAAACCGATGAACTCCTGAACCGACAGGCCCGTGGTTCGATTCCCAGTTCATGCCGCTTAAGCTTTCTCTTTTTATACCCGCTACTCATAGAGTAGAAGGGTACTATAACTTTGTTCAAACCGAAAATGTATGTAACAGGCAGAAGGAGACACCTCCGACCCCATAAAGTATATATATTCTGGCTCAGGATCAACAGCCGAGTCGATACAGCCATGTCCGTCTGTCCGTCTGTCTGTCTGTCCGTCGGTCTGTCTGTCCGTGTGAAAATCTAGATCTCAGCTATTATAAGAGCTAGGACTACCAAATTTGGTGACAATATGTGTTATTATTGCACGCTGATCAAGTTTATTTTGGATTTTGGCCACGCCCCCTTCCACCCCCATAAATCGAAAAAACATTGATTACAAGCGCAATTTTGATGTCATATTGTTCAGTTTCAGTTTACATGATAACTATAGCTAGCCAGATGATCTCTGAAAACTTAGTAACAATCGGATAATAAACACAGAAGTTATTCAGCTTAACATTTTCAGTAGCTGTAAGCAGCGCTGCCGGCAGCGCAAATTCTTTATTTATACATGAAATAATATGAATGCCTTACAATGCAAATTTTTGCAGTTGTTGGATAACAGCGTCAGTAGCTTAGTGGAAAAGCGATGAACTCCTGAACCGACAGGCCCGTGGTTCGATTCCCAGTTCATGCCGCTTAAGCTTTTTCTTTTTTTATACCCGCTTCTCATAGAGTAGAAGGGTATTATAACTTTGTTTAAATCGAAAATGTATGTAACAGGCAGAAGGAGACACCTCCGACCCCATAAAGTATATATATTCTGGCTCAGGATCAACAGCCGAGTCGATATAGCCATGTCCGTCTGTCCGTCTGTCTGTCCGTGTGAAAATCTAGATCTCAGCTATTATAAGAGCTAGGACAACCAAATTTGGTGACAATATTTGTTATTATTGCACGCTGATAAAGTTTATTTTGGATTTTGGCCACGCCCCCTTCCGCCCCTGTAAATCAAAAAAACATTGATAACAATTGCAATTTTGATGTCATATTGTTCATTTTCGGTTTACATGATAACTATAGCTAGCCAGATGATCTCTGAATATTTGGTAACCATCGGATAATAAACACAGAAGTTATTCAGCTTAACGTTTTCCATAGCTGTAAGCAGCATTGTGCCGAATCGTGTGTGCGTGTACGGTGGTGAAATGGGTTAAGTTGTTCACTGCAAAACGAATAGTACTATTATGCATTTACGGGTTCGAGTCCCGTCCGCATCAAAAATTAAATGTGTGCAAAAATGTTTTTTATACCCGCTACTCATAGAGTAGAAGGGTATTATAACTTTGTTCAAAGCGAAAATGTATGTAACAGGCAGAAGGAGACACCTCCGACCCCATAAAGTATATATATTCTGGCTCAGGATCAACAGCCGAGTCGATATAGCCATGTCCGTCTGTCCGTCTGTCTGTCTGTCCGTCTGTCTGTCCGTGTGAAAATCTAGATCTCAGATATAATAAGAGCTAGAACTACCAAATTTGGTGACAAAATGTGTCATTATTGCACGTTGATCAAGTGTATTTTGGATTTTGACCACGCCCCCTTCCGCCCCTCTAAATCCAAAAAACATTGATTACAAGCGCAATTTGGATGCCATATTGTTCATTTTCGGTTTACATAATAACTATACCTAGCCAGATGATCTCTGAAAATTTGGTAACAATTGGATAATAAACACAGAAGTTATTCAGCTTAACGTTTTCCATAGCTGTAAGCACCGCTGCCGGCAGCGCAAATTCTTTATTTGTACAGGAAATAATAAGAATGCCTTACAATGCAACTTTTCGCAGTTGTTGGATAACAGCGTCAGTAGCTTAGTGGAAAACCGATGAACTCCTGAACCGACAGGCCCGTGGTTCGATTCCCAGTTCATGCCGCTTAAGCTTTTTATACCCGCTACTCATAAAGTAGAAGGGTATTATAACTTTGTTCAAACCGAAAATGTATGTAACAGGCAGAAGGAGACACCTCCGACCCCGTAAAGTATATATATTCTGGCTCAGGATCAACAGCCGAGTCGATATAGCCATGTCCGTCTGTCCGTCTGTCTGTCCGTGTGAAAATCTAGATCTCAGCTATTATAAGAGCTAGGACAACCAAATTTGGTGACAATATTTGTTATTATTGCACGCTGATAAAGTTTATTTTGGATTTTGGCCACGCCCCCTTCCGCCCCTGTAAATCAAAAAAATATTGATAACAATTGCAATTTTGATGTCATATTGTTCATTTTCGGTTTACATGATAACTATAGCTAGCCAGATGATCTCTGAATATTTGGTAACCATCGGATAATAAACACAGAAGTTATTCAGCTTAACGTTTTCCATAGCTGTAAGCACCGCTGCCGGCAGCGCAAATTCTTTATTTGTACAGGAAATAATAAGAATGCCTTACAATGCAACTTTTCCCAGTTGTTGGATAACAGCGTCAGTAGCTTAGTGGAAAACCGATGAACTCCTGAACCGACAGGCCCGTGGTTCGATTCCCAGTTCATGCCGCTTAAGCTTTCTCTTTTTATACCCGCTACTCATAGAGTAGAAGGGTACTATAACTTTGTTCAAACCGAAAATGTATGTAACAGGCAGAAGGAGACACCTCCGACCCCATAAAGTATATATATTCTGGCTCAGGATCAACAGCCGAGTCGATACAGCCATGTCCGTCTGTCCGTCTGTCTGTCTGTCCGTCGGTCTGTCTGTCCGTGTGAAAATCTAGATCTCAGCTATTATAAGAGCTAGGACTACCAAATTTGGTGACAATATGTGTTATTATTGCACGCTGATCAAGTTTATTTTGGATTTTGACCACGCCCCCTTCCGCCCCTCTAAATCCAAAAAACATTGATTACAAGCGCAATTTGGATGCCATATTGTTCATTTTCGGTTTACATAATAACTATACCTTGCCAGATGATCTCTGAAAATTTGGTAACAATTGGATAATAAACACAGAAGTTATTCAGCTTAACGTTTTCCATAGCTGTAAGCACCGCTGCCGGCAGCGCAAATTCTTTATTTGTACAGGAAATAATATGAATGCCTTACAATGCAACTTTTCGCAGTTGTTGGATAACAGCGTCAGTGGAAAACCGATGAACTCCTGAACCGACAGGCCCGTGGTTCGATTCCCAGTTCATGCCGCTTAAGCTTTTTCTTTTTTTATACCCGCTTCTCATAGAGTAGAAGGGTATTATAACTTTGTTTAAATCGAAAATGTATGTAACAGGCAGAAGGAGACACCTCCGACCCCGTAAAGTATATATATTCTGGCTCAGGATCAACAGCCGAGTCGATATAGCCATGTCCGTCTGTCCGTCTGTCTGTCCGTGTGAAAATCTAGATCTCAGCTATTATAAGAGCTAGGACAACCAAATTTGGTGACAATATTTGTTATTATTGCACGCTGATAAAGTTTATTTTGGATTTTGGCCACGCCCCCTTCCGCCCCTGTAAATCAAAAAAATATTGATAACAATTGCAATTTTGATGTCATATTGTTCATTTTCGGTTTACATGATAACTATAGCTAGCCAGATGATCTCTGAATATTTGGTAACCATCGGATAATAAACACAGAAGTTATTCAGCTTAACGTTTTCCATAGCTGTAAGCAGCGCTGCCGGCAGCGCTGCTTGCAGCATTGTGCCGAATCGTGTGTGCGTGTACGGTGGTGAAATGGGTTAAGTTGTTGACTGCAAAACGAATAGTACTATTATGCATTTACGGGTTCGAGTCCCGTCCGCATCAAAAATTAAATGCGTGCAAAAATGTTTTTTATACCCGCTACTCATAGAGTAGAAGGGTATTATAACTTTGTTCAAAGCGAAAATGTATGTAACAGGCAGAAGGAGACACCTCCGACCCCATAAAGTATATATATTCTGGCTCAGGATCAACAGCCGAGTCGATATAGCCATGTCCGTCTGTCCGTCTGTCTGTCTGTTCGTGCGAAAATCTAGATCTCAGCTATTATAAGAGCTAGGACAATCAAATTTGGTGACAATATGTGTTATTTTTGCACGCTGATCAATTTTATTTTGGCCACGCCCCTTTCCGCCCCCTGCAAATCGAAAAAACATTGATAACAAGTGCAATTTTAATGCCATATTGTTCATTTTCGGTTTACATGATAACTATAGCTAGCCAGATGATCTCTGAATATTTGGTAACCATCGGATAATAAACACAGAAGTTATTCAGCTTAACGTTTTCCATAGCTGTAAGCAGCGCTGCTTGGCAGCGCTGCTTGCAGCATTGTGCCGAATCGTGTGTGCGTGTACGGTGGTGAAATGGGTTAAGTTGTGGACTGCAAAACGAACAGTACTATTATGCATTTACGGGTTCGAGTCCCGTCCGCATCAAAAATTAAATGTGTGCAAAAATGTTTTTTTATACCCGCTACTCATAGAGTAGAAGGGTATTATAACTTTGTTCAAAGCGAAAATGTATGTAACAGGCAGAAGGAGACACCTCCGACCCCATAAAGTATATATATTCTGGCTCAGGATCAACAGCCGAGTCGATATAGCCATGTCCGTCTGTCCGTCTGTCCATCTGTCTGTCTGTCCGTCTGTCTGTCCGTGTGAAAATCTAGATCTCAGATATAATAAGAGCTAGAACTACCAAATTTGGTGACAATATGTGTTATTATTGCACGCTGATCAAGTTTATTTTGGATTTTGGCCACGCCCCCTTCCGCCCCCATAAATCGAAAAAACATTGATTACAAGCGCAAATTTGATGTCATATTGTTCAGTTTCAGTTTACATGATAACTATAGCTAGCCAGATGATCTCTGAAAACTTAGTAACCATCGGATAATAAACACAGAAGTTATTCAGCTTAACGTTTTCCATAGCTGTAAGCAGCGCTGCCGGCAGCGCTGCTTGCAGCATTTTGCCGAATCGTGCGTGCGTGTACGGTGGTAAAATGGATTAAGTTGTGGACTGCAAAATGAACAGTACTATTATGCATTTACGGGTTCGAGTCCCGCCCGCATTAAAAATTAAATGTGTGCAAAAATATTTTTTTTTTTATTTTATATTTTGCCTTTTACGGTCAAAATATGATTATAGCCGTTTTTTGTTCCGCAAATAAATTATGTATTAGCTGGGTAGCGGGTATATTACAGTCGAGCACACTCGACTGTAGCTTTCTTACTTGTTTTTTTAAGAAATTTTACTTTAATTTTTGAATATGCATTAATTTGTGGTCGTGCATTTAATTGAAAATTTTTTTAATGGCTCAGAATGAACTTAGTTAACAAGTGGAGATTTGACAGTCTCTTAAATCAGCTATGTGCGATTGTTAGAGCGCAGCTTTTTCTTATATTTTTATACCCGCTACTCATAGAGTAGAAGGGTATTATAACTTTGTTCAAACCGAAAATGTAAGTAACAGGCAGAAGGAGACACCTCCGACCCCATTAAGTGTATATATTCTGGCTCAGGATCAACAGCCGAGTCGATATAGCCATGTCCGTCTGTCCGTCTGTCTGTCTGTCTGTCTGTCCGTCTGTCTGTCCGTGTGAAAATCTAGATCTCAGATATAATAAGAGCTAGAACTACCAAATTTGGTGACAAAATGTGTCATTATTGCACGTTGATCAAGTTTATATTGGATTTTGACCACGCCCCATTCCACACCTCTAAATCCAAAAAACATTGATTACAAGCGCAATTTGGATGCCATATTGTTCATTTTCGGTTTACATAATAACTATACCTAGGCAGATGATCTCTGAAAATTTGGTAACAATTGGATAATAAACACAGAAGTTATTCAGCTTAACGTTTTCCATAGCTGTAAGCACCGCTGCCGGCAGCGCAAATTCTTTATTTGTACAGAAAATAATAAGAATGCCTTACAATGCAACTTTTCGCAGTTGTTGGATCACAGCGTCAGTGGAAAACCGATGAACTCCTGAACCGACAGGCCCGTGGTTCGATTCCCAGTTCATGCCGCTTAAGCTTTCTCTTTTTATACCCGCTACTCATAGAGTAGAAGGGTACTATAACTTTGTTCAAACCGAAAATGTATGTAACAGGCAGAAGGAGACACCTCCGACCCCATAAAGTATATATATTCTGGCTCAGGATCAACAGCCGAGTCGATATAGCCATGTCCGTCTGTCCGTCTGTCCGTCTGTCTGTCTGTCCGTCCGTCTGTCTGTCCGTGTGAAAATCTAGATCTCAAAACTACCAAATTTGGTGACAAAATGTGTTATTATTGCACGCTGATCAAGTTTATTTTGGATTTTGGCCACGCCCCCTTCCGCCCCCGTAAATCGAAAAAACATTGATTACAAGCGCAATTTTGATGTCATATTGATCAGTTTCAGTTTACATGATAACTATAGCTAGCCAGATGATCTCTGAAAATTTGGTAACCATCGGATAATAAACACAGAAGTTATTCAGCTTAACATTTTCCATAGCTGTAAGCAGCGCTGCCGGCAGCGCTGCTTGCAGCATTGTGCCGAATCGTGTGTGCGTGTACGGTGGTGAAATGGGTTAAGTTGTTCACTGCAAAACGAATAGTACTATTATGCATTTACGGGTTCGAGTCCCGTCCGCATCAAAAATTAAATGTGTGCAAAAATGTTTTTTATACCCGCTACTCATAGAGTAGAAGGGTATTATAACTTTGTTCAAAGCGAAAATGTATGTAACAGGCAGAAGGAGACACCTCCGACCCCATAAAGTATATATATTCTGGCTCAGGATCAACAGCCGAGTCGATATAGCCATGTCCGTCTGTCCGTCTGTCCGTCTGTCTGTCTGTCCGTCCGTCTGTCTGTCCGTGTGAAAATCTAGATCTCAAAACTACCAAATTTGGTGACAAAATGTGTTATTATTGCACGCTGATCAAGTTTATTTTGGATTTTGGCCACGCCCCCTTCCGCCCCCGTAAATCGAAAAAACATTGATTACAAGCGCAATTTTGATGTCATATTGATCAGTTTCAGTTTACATGATAACTATAGCTAGCCAGATGATCTCTGAAAACTTAGTAACAATCGGATAATAAACACAGAAGTTATTCAGCTTAACATTTTCAGTAGCTGTAAGCAGCGCTGCCGGCAGCGCAAATTCTTTATTTATACATGAAATAATATGAATGCCTTACAATGCAAATTTTTGCAGTTGTTGGATAACAGCGTCAGTAGCTTAGTGGAAAAGCGATGAACTCCTGAACCGACAGGCCCGTGGTTCGATTCCCAGTTCATGCCGCTTAAGCTTTTTCTTTTTTTATACCCGCTTCTCATAGAGTAGAAGGGTATTATAACTTTGTTTAAATCGAAAATGTATGTAACAGGCAGAAGGAGACACCTCCGACCCCGTAAAGTATATATATTCTGGCTCAGGATCAACAGCCGAGTCGATATAGCCATGTCCGTCTGTCCGTCTGTCTGTCCGTGTGAAAATCTAGATCTCAGCTATTATAAGAGCTAGGACAACCAAATTTGGTGACAATATTTGTTATTATTGCACGCTGATAAAGTTTATTTTGGATTTTGGCCACGCCCCCTTCCGCCCCTGTAAATCAAAAAAATATTGATAACAATTGCAATTTTGATGTCATATTGTTCATTTTCGGTTTACATGATAACTATAGCTAGCCAGATGATCTCTGAATATTTGGTAACCATCGGATAATAAACACAGAAGTTATTCAGCTTAACGTTTTCCATAGCTGTAAGCAGCGCTGCCGGCAGCGCTGCTTGCAGCATTGTGCCGAATCGTGTGTGCGTGTACGGTGGTGAAATGGGTTAAGTTGTTGACTGCAAAACGAATAGTACTATTATGCATTTACGGGTTCGAGTCCCGTCCGCATCAAAAATTAAATGTGTGCAAAAATGTTTTTTATACCCGCTACTCATAGAGTAGAAGGGTATTATAACTTTGTTCAAAGCGAAAATGTATGTAACAGGCAGAAGGAGACACCTCCGACCCCATAAAGTATATATATTCTGGCTCAGGATCAACAGCCGAGTCGATATAGCCATGTCCGTCTGTCCGTCTGTCTGTCTGTTCGTGCGAAAATCTAGATCTCAGCTATTATAAGAGCTAGGACAATCAAATTTGGTGACAATATGTGTTATTTTTGCACGCTGATCAATTTTATTTTGGCCACGCCCCTTTCCGCCCCTGCAAATCGAAAAAACATTGATAACAAGTGCAATTTTAATGCCATATTGTTCATTTTCGGTTTACATGATAACTATAGCTAGCCAGATGATCTCTGAATATTTGGTAACCATCGGATAATAAACACAGAAGTTATTCAGCTTAACGTTTTCCATAGCTGTAAGCAGCGCTGCCGGCAGCGCTGCTTGCAGCATTGTGCCGAATCGTGTGTGCGTGTACGGTGGTGAAATGGGTTAAGTTGTTCACTGCAAAACGAATAGTACTATTATGCATTTACGGGTTCGAGTCCCGTCCGCATCAAAAATTAAATGTGTGCAAAAATGTTTTTTATACCCGCTACTCATAGAGTAGAAGGGTATTATAACTTTGTTCAAAGCGAAAATGTATGTAACAGGCAGAAGGAGACACCTCCGACCCCATAAAGTATATATATTCTAGCTCAGGATCAACAGCCGAGTCGATATAGCCATGTCCGTCTGTCCGTCTGTCCATCTGTCTGTCTGTCCGTCTGTCTGTCCGTGTGAAAATCTAGATCTCAGATATAATAAGAGCTAGAACTACCAAATTTGGTGACAATATGTGTTATTATTGCACGCTGATCAAGTTTATTTTGGATTTTGGCCACGCCCCCTTCCGCCCCCATAAATCGAAAAAACATTGATTACAAGCGCAAATTTGATGTCATATTGTTCAGTTTCAGTTTACATGATAACTATAGCTAGCCAGATGATCTCTGAAAACTTAGTAACCATCGGATAATAAACACAGAAGTTATTCAGCTTAACGTTTTCCATAGCTGTAAGCAGCGCTGCCAGGCAGCGCTGCTTGCAGCATTTTGCCGAATCGTGCGTGCGTGTACGGTGGTAAAATGGATTAAGTTGTGGACTGCAAAATGAACAGTACTATTATGCATTTACGGGTTCGAGTCCCGCCCGCATTAAAAATTAAATGTGTGCAAAAATATTTTTTTTTTTATTTTATATTTTGCCTTTTACGGTCAAAATATGATTATAGCCCTTTTTTTGTTCCGCAAATAAATTATGTATTAGCTGGGTAGCGGGTATATTACAGTCGAGCACACTCGACTGTAGCTTTCTTACTTGTTTTTTTAAGAAATTTTACTTTAATTTTTGAATATGCATTAATTTGTGGTCGTGCATTTAATTGAAAATTTTTTTAATGGCTCAGAATGAACTTAGTTAACAAGTGGAGATTTGACAGTCTCTTAAATCAGCTATGTGCGATTGTTAGAGCGCAGCTTTTTCTTATATTTTTATACCCGCTACTCATAGAGTAGAAGGGTATTATAACTTTGTTCAAACCGAAAATGTAAGTAACAGGCAGAAGGAGACACCTCCGACCCCATTAAGTGTATATATTCTGGCTCAGGATCAACAGCCGAGTCGATATAGCCATGTCCGTCTGTCCGTCTGTCTGTCTGTCCGTCTGTCTGTCCGTGTAAAAATCTAGATCTCAGATATAATAAGAGCTAGAACTACCAAATTTGGTGACAAAATGTGTCATTATTGCACGTTGATCAAGTTTATATTGGATTTTGACCACGCCCCATTCCGCACCTCTAAATCCAAAAAACATTGATTACAAGCGCAATTTGGATGCCATATTGTTCATTTTCGGTTTACATAATAACTATACCTAGGCAGATGATCTCTGAAAATTTGGTAACAATTGGATAATAAACACAGAAGTTATTCAGCTTAACGTTTTCCATAGCTGTAAGCACCGCTGCCGGCAGCGCAAATTCTTTATTTGTACAGAAAATAATAAGAATGCCTTACAATGCAACTTTTCGCAGTTGTTGGATCACAGCGTCAGTGGAAAACCGATGAACTCCCTGAACCGACAGGCCCGTGGTTCGATTCCCAGTTCATGCCGCTTAAGCTTTCTCTTTTTATACCCGCTACTCATAGAGTAGAAGGGTACTATAACTTTGTTCAAACCGAAAATGTATGTAACAGGCAGAAGGAGACACCTCCGACCCCATAAAGTATATATATTCTGGCTCAGGATCAACAGCCGAGTCGATATAGCCATGTCCGTCTGTCCGTCTGTCCGTCTGTCTGTCTGTCCGTCCGTCTGTCTGTCCGTGTGAAAATCTAGATCTCAAAACTACCAAATTTGGTGACAAAATGTGTTATTATTGCACGCTGATTAAGTTTATTTTGGATTTTGGCCACGCCCCCTTCCGCCCCCGTAAATCGAAAAAACATTGATTACAAGCGCAATTTTGATGTCATATTGATCAGTTTCAGTTTACATGATAACTATAGCTAGGCAGATGATCTCTGAAAATTTGGTAACCATCGGATAATAAACACAGAAGTTATTCAGCTTAACATTTTCCATAGCTGTAAGCAGCGCTGCCGGCAGCGCTGCTTGCAGCATTGTGCCGAATCGTGTGTGCGTGTACGGTGGTGAAATGGGTTAAGTTGTTCACTGCAAAACGAATAGTACTATTATGCATTTACGGGTTCGAGTCCCGTCCGCATCAAAAAATTAAATGTGTGCAAAAATGTTTTTTATACCCGCTACTCATAGAGTAGAAGGGTATTATAACTTTGTTCAAAGCGAAAATGTATGTAACAGGCAGAAGGAGACACCTCCGACCCCATAAAGTATATATATTCTGGCTCAGGATCAACAGCCGAGTCGATATAGCCATGTCCGTCTGTCCGTCTGTCCGTCTGTCTGTCTGTCCGTCCGTCTGTCTGTCCGTGTGAAAATCTAGATCTCAAAACTAACAAATTTGGTGACAAAATGTGTTATTATTGCACGCTGATCAAGTTTATTTTGGATTTTGGCCACGCCCCCTTCCGCCCCCGTAAATTGAAAAAACATTGATTACAAGCGCAATTTTGATGTCATATTGATCAGTTTCAGTTTACATGATAACTATAGCTAGCCAGATGATCTCTGAAAACTTAGTAACAATCGGATAATAAACACAGAAGTTATTCAGCTTAACATTTTCAGTAGCTGTAAGCAGCGCTGCCGGCAGCGCAAATTCTTTATTTATACATGAAATAATATGAATGCCTTACAATGCAAATTTTTGCAGTTGTTGGATAACAGCGTCAGTAGCTTAGTGGAAAAGCGATGAACTCCTGAACCGACAGGCCCGTGGTTCGATTCCCAGTTCATGCCGCTTAAGCTTTTTCTTTTTTTATACCCGCTTCTCATAGAGTAGAAGGGTATTATAACTTTTTTTAAATCGAAAATGTATGTAACAGGCAGAAGGAGACACCTCCGACCCCATAAAGTATATATATTCTGGCTCAGGATCAACAGCCGAGTCGATATAGCCATGTCCGTCTGTCCGTCTGTCTGTCCGTGTGAAAATCTAGATCTCAGCTATTATAAGAGCTAGGACAACCAAATTTGGTGACAATATTTGTTATTATTGCACGCTGATAAAGTTTATTTTGGATTTTGGCCACGCCCCCTTCCGCCCCCGCAAATCGAAAAAACATTGATAACAATTGCAATTTTGATGTCATATTGTTCATTTTTGGTTTACATGATAACTATAGCTAGCCAGATGATCTCTGAAAATTTGGTAACCATCGGATAATAAACACAGAAGTTATTAAGCTTAACGTTTTCCATAGCTGTAAGCAGCGCTGCCGGCAGCGCTGCTTGCAGCATTGTGCCGAATCGTGTGTGCGTGTACGGTGGTGAAATGGGTTAAGTTGTTGACTGCAAAACGAATAGTACTATTATGCATTTACGGGTCCCGTCCGCATCAAAAATTAAATGTGTGCAAAAATGTTTTTTTTTATACCCGCTACTCATAGAGTAGAAGGGTATTATAACTTTGTTCAAACCGAAAATGTATGTAACAGGCAGAAGGAGACACCTCCGACCCCATAAAGTATATATATTCTGGCTCAGGATCAACAGCCGAGTCGATATAGCCATGTCCGTCTGTCCGTCTGCATGTCTAGATCTCAGCTATTACAAAAGGTAGAGACACCTAATTTCCTGTATACCATAGGTAGATCTAGTTTATTTTCAATTTTCGATGTCGCGCCCACCGCCCACGCAAAACGATAATTACGATTATTAGGAAAAGTATTGAAGTTATGGCATTCTGTTTTGGTATAAACATAGATAATTACAATATAAATCTATTTTCAAAATTACAATCCGATCGAACAATAAACACAGAAGATATTCATCTAAACGTTTTCCATAGTTACACTCTTTGCGCCTTTGCAGCATATCGTGACGTCATCGTCAAATTTCCACATTTTTCCTAAATTTGCGTATTATTTAAAATTCATTAAGAATATTTAAAGCTTTTAAAAATGTTTTAAAAATATTAACTGTCAATTTTCTTAATTTCAAAATATTTAAAAATTTCTATAATTTATTAAAATTTTTTTTTTTATACTTCCCACTTTTCCAAAGTTCCATAATTTTTAAAATTGCTTATCAATGAAAAAGGGATTAACTCTTTGTTTCCCTTTTGATTTTTTTGCCTTTCTTATCATTTCTAATATTCTAATATTCTATTCTAATATTCAGTTACCACTGTATTTAGTTAGTGGTTTCGGCACCTTTAGCAGTAAGAGATTTTGTGCCAGCGCTGACACTTTTGATTGAATTCCCAGCAGCCTGCGTTGCAAGACTCCCCATACAGCGCCAACTGCCTGCGCCAACTACCTGTGCCTGCATCTGCGTGTACGTCGGCGTCGATTGTAATCAACACGCTGGGATCAATCAGCAAACTTTAAAACTGAACGCAACACAGTAGTCAGCTCGAATGAATCCATCAAACGTATCAATCATGATGACAGGTCACAGTGCGAGCACAGTATAACTGGAAAAGACCAGGCCAGACCAGACACAGGCAGGACCAGGCAACAGGCAGCAGGTCCAGTTTTTAGCTTTTCCTAACATGTCTGTGAAACGTCTCAGTTGTTGTTTTTGTTGTAGTTGGCGTTGCCTCACTTGTGAAGTCTCCACGCGCGTTGCGCCCATTAAATTCGAATAATCTTAGTTGTTGTTGCTTTTTTTTTCATCAATCTCCCCACTCTGGACTCGAGTTGCAACTGTCGCATATAGCAGCTGGACACGGTGCTTGTGTGAGACGCTGCAGGCAGGCAGGCAGCATCAGCCCAACTGATTTGAAATTCTAAAGTGATTTTGATTACTTGAGGTATTGATATTTTGACTTGTACGTTGATTAGATAGTTGAAGGCTTGTTAGATGCATGTCAGCAGCAGCAGCGGCCTCAGACCGGTCTCACTGGCTGCATGTCTTGGTCTTGGTCTCTACGTCTCCATTTTCGTCTGCATCTGCGTGATGCGCCTGGCTTGATGTTGATTATAATTTAATTATAAGCAATCTGTAACAAGTAAATGGCTTGCATGGTGCTCTCACTCCATGGCACTCCTGGTCATGGCGCATAATTTAGCAGGCAGGTGTGAAAAAGCTTCATTAGCTTAGACGTCTCAGTCCGAGCCCGCTGCATGACTAATAATAGTCATGGGCCGGTCACATTCTGCTCTCTTGCCACATTTGCCACCGGCACAAACCATACTTATTCTCAATCTGCTTGGCTTGGGCAGCCACGATGTCTGCTAACGAAAGTTGCAGACATTTGAGTGACTGAAGCAAGGCAAAATGCTGTAGAAATTTCCCCTTGCGATTTGCGGCTAATCCCATGGAAAATAATATAGACAGAGAGGTATTCTCTCTTAAGACTTGCTGGCTTTATATGTAGAATTTGTAGCAAGGAGGTACCAAGCGATACAATTCTATTAAAACGATTCAAGTAGGCTGAGTTGCTTCTGTCTTAATTTCTGACTACGTAAGCTCTCAATGTGTTCGGATTTTCAGTCCGCTCTCAGCTCTCAATTGAGACTGGACTGGGTTTTTTTTTTCTCTGGGTGAGACTGGAATCTCTTTTTTTTTTCTCAGGGTGGGACTGGAATCTCTTTTTTTTTTATAACTCTTCTTTTTTTCGTAGTGCATTTGCATTAAAGTATGCCTTTTTTTTAACAAGTAGAGCAATTCTCTTCATTTTTGGATAAGTACACAAAAATGTTTCATATCATCGTTTTTTTTTTACACCCGGTACTTCTGCAGCAATGGCTTAAGCTTGCGCATGCTCTTGACGCTCAACTTGTGTGTCTCAAAGAGTGAGATTGTCGCCTGCGAATAATCGTTGCCATAGAGTTTGCCCATGGCCAGAGCCATGGGTGAAGCCGAGCTCGATGCGACGCTGCTTGAAGGTCTTCGCAAACTGATCGAGCTCCATAACTATTCAACAAATTATTTAATTTCTTTTTTACACTAACTGAATTTTTTGAACAATACTATAACAATACTATATTGTTTGTTTCCTTGTTTGCTTTGTTTTCAATCTATAGTAATGTTTGCTTTGTTTTCAATCTATAGTGATAATATATTTAATTTAATATCTTTTCTATAACGACTTTTAAATATATTTGGTAAAACTTTTAACTAAATTTTAAATATATATACAGTGGTGGCCTTTTATTTAGCACACTATTTAGCAGCACACTTCAACATGAATTTTTACCGATTGTATAGTGAATAGTTCACCAATTTTTTTTCTGGTTGTTGCCTTATTAGTTGATAAGATGTACCGTTACTTTCAGCCTATTCCCTTTCGTCGTTTTTTTTCTGCGTTGGCTTGAATGAATTAACTATGATTTTCAGCTGGACATGAGTTTAGCACACTTATACTTTTTTTTATTAATTTATTAAGTAGAATGAGAAAACATAAGAAAGGGGACTAACATTTTGTTGGATATCCTTTGTTTTTGATAACTACATCCAATCTTCTGTGCTGACTCTCCACTAAAGCAGCGCATCTGTTCTGCGGAATACTGTACCACGCTTCTCGGATAACTATCCACAAATCATTCAAACTGCCCAGATTTTTGGTGCGAATGTGCTGCTCAACATCATTCTAGAGATTCTCTATCGGATTGAGGTCCGGTGACTGAGCTGGCCACTTCAGCGTAACAACTTAATGCTCCTAAAGGCAACTTTTCATAAGCCGTGAAGTGTGCTTAGGATCGTTGTCGTGCATAAAACGCCATGATAATGGCATATTGTCCTCGGAATATGGCACCATTATATCCTCTATAATTTCTTTATAGACGTATTGGTCCATACGAGTGTCTATCCGGTAAATCATTGATACACATTTTTTAATAACATTTAAATTTTTAATTAAAATAAATAGGTAATACTAAATATGCGAGTCCTTAAAAGAAAGAACAAAGAAAATAAAAAAAGAAATGAAAAAATAGAAAAAAAAAAAGAAAGAAAATTTCTTTCTTTTCTAGAAAGAAAAAGAAAATTTGGTAACAATCGGATAATAAACACAGAAGTTATTCCATAGCTGTAAGCAGCGCTGCCGGCAGCGCTGCTTGCAGCATTGTGCCGAATCGTGTGTGCGTATACGGTGGTGAAATGGGTTAAGTTGTGGACTGAAAAACGAACAGTACTATTGTGCATTTACGGGTTCGAGTCCCGCCCGCATCAAAAATTAAATGTGTACAAAAATGTTTTTTTTTATTTTATATTTTGACTTTGCATAAATATTATAAGTCCATAGCCTTTTACGGTCAAAATATGATTGTAGCCCATTTTTTGTTCCGCAAATAAATTATGTACAAGCAGCTGGGTAGCGGGTATATTACAGTCGAGCACACTCGACTGTAGCTTTCTTACTTGTTTTATTTTAGATTTTGACTTTGCATAGATATTGTAAGTCCATAGCCTTTTACAGTCAAAATATGATTGTAGCCGTTTTTTTTTTGTTCTGCAAATAAATGATGTACGAGCAGCTGGGTAGTGGGTATATTACAGTCGAGCACACTCGAATGTAGCTTTCTTACTTGTTTTATACCCGCTACTCATAGAGTAGAAGGGTATTATAACTTTGTTCAAACCGAAAATGTATGTAACAGGCAGAAGGAGACACCTCCGACCCCATAAAGTATATATATTCTGGCTCAGGATCAACAGCCGAGTCGATATAGCCATGCCCGTCTGTCCGTGTGAAAATCTAGATCTCAGCTATTATAAGAGCTAGATCTACCAAATTTGGTGACAAAATTTGCTATTATTGCACGCTGATCAAGTTTATTTTGGATTTTGGTCACGCCCCCTTCCGCCCCCGTAAATCGAAAAAACATTGATTACAAGCGCAATTTTGATGCCATATTGTTTATTTTCAGTTAACATGATAACTAAAGACAGCTAGATGATCTCTAAAAATTTGGTAACAGTCGGTTATTAAACACAGAAGTTATTCAGCTTAACGTTTTCCATAGCTGTAAGCAGCATTGTGCCGAATCGTGTGTGCGTGTACGGTGGTGAAATGGGTTAAGTTGTGGACTGCAAAACGAACAGTACTATTATGCATTTACGGGTTCGAGTCCCGCCCGCATCAAAAAATAAAATGTGTGCAAAAATGTTTTTTATTTATACCCGCTACTCATAGAGTAGAAGGGTATTATAACTTTGTTCAAACCGAAAATGTATGTAACAGGCAGAAGGAGACACCTCCGACCCCATAAAGTATATATATTCTGGCTCAGGATCAACAGCCGAGTCGACATAGCCATGTCCGTCTGCCCGTCTGTCCGTCTGTACGTCTAGATCTCAGCTATTACAAAAGGTAGAGACACCTAATTTCCTGTATACCATAGGTAGATCTAGTTTATTTTCAATTTTCGATGTCGCGCCCACCGCCCACGCAAAACGATAATTATGATTATTAGAAAAAGTATTGAAGTTATGGCTTTCTGCTTTGGTATAAACATAGATAATTACAATATAAATCTATTTTAAAAATTACAATCCGATGGAACAATAAACACAGAAGATATTCATCTAAACGTTTTCCATAGTTACACTCTTTGCGCATTTGCAGCATATCGTGACGTCATCGTCAAATTTCCACATTTTTCCTAAATTTGCGTATTATTTAAAATTCATTAAGAATATTTAAAGCTTTTAAAAATGTTTTAAAAATATTAACTGTCAATTTTCTTAATTTCAAAATATTTAAAAATTTCTATAATTTATTAAAAATTTTTTTTTATACTTCCCACTTTTCCAAAGTTCCATAATTTTTAAAATTGCTTATCAATGAAAAAGGGATTAACTCTTTGTTTCCCTTTTGATTTTTTTTGCCTTTCTTATCATTTCTAATATTCTAATATTCTATTCTAATATTCAGTTACCACTGTATTTAGTTAGTGGTTTCGGCACCTTTAGCAGTAAGAGATTTTGTGCCAGCGCTGACACTTTTGATTGAATTCCCAGCAGCATGCGTTGCAAGACTCCCCATACAGCGCCAACTGCCTGCGCCAACTACCTGTGCCTGCATCTGCGTGTACGTCGGCGTCGATTGTAATCAACACGCTGGGATCAATCAGCAAACTTTAAAACTAAACGCCACACAGTAGTCAGCTCGAATGAATCCATCAAACGTATCAATCATGATGACAGGTCACAGTGCGAGCACAGTATAACTGGAAAAGACCAGGCCAGACCAGACACAGGCAGGACCAGGCAACAGGCAGCAGGTCTAGTTTTAGCTTTTCCTACATGTCTGTGAAACGTCTCAGTTGTTGTTTTTGTTGTAGTTGGCGTTGCCTCACTTGTGAAGTCTCCACGCGCGTTGCGCCCATTAAATTCGAATAATCTTAGTTGTTGTTGCTTTTTTTTCATCAATCTCCCCACTCTGGACTCGAGTTGCAACTGTCGCATATAGCAGCTGGACACGGTGCTTGTGTGAGACGCTGCAGGCAGGCAGGCAGCATCAGCCCAACTGATTTGAAATTCTAAAGTGATTTTGATTACTTGAGGTATTGATATTTTGACTTGTACGTTGATTAGATAGTTGAAGGCTTGTTAGATGCATGTCAGCAGCAGCAGCGGCCTCAGACCGGTCTCACTGGCTGCATGTCTTGGTCTTGGTCTCTACGTCTCCATTTTCGTCTGCATCTTGATTATAATTTAATTATAAGCAATCTGTAACAAGTAAATGGCTTGCATGGTGCTCTCACTCCATGGCACTCCTGGTCATGGCGCATAATTTAGCAGGCAGGTGTGAAAAAGCTTCATTAGCTTAGACGTCTCAGTCCGAGCCCGCTGCATGACTAATAATAGTCATAGGCCGGTCACATTCTGCTCTCTTGCCACATTTGCCACCGGCACAAACCATACTTATTCTCAATCTGCTTGGCTTGGGCAGCCACGATATCTGCTAACGAAAGTTGCAGACATTTGAGTGACTGAAGCAAGGCAAAATGCTGTAGAAATTTCCCCTTGCGATTTGCGGCTAATCCCATGGAAAATAATATAGACAGAGAGGTATTCTCTCTTAAGACTTGCTGGCTTTATATGTAGAATTTGTAGCAAGGAGGTACCAAGCGATACAATTCTATTAAAACGATTCAAGTAGGCTGAGTTGCTTCTGTCTTAATTTCTGACTACGTAAGCTCTCAATGTGTTCGGATTTTCAGTCCGCTCTCAGCTCTCAATTGAGACTGGACTGGGTTTTTTTTTCTCTGGGTGAGACTGGAATCTCTTTTTTTTTCTCAGGGTGGGACTGGAATCTCTTTTTTTTTATAACTCTTCTTTTTTTCGTAGTGCATTTGCATTAAAGTATGCCTTTTTTTTAACAAGTAGAGCAATTCTCTTCATTTTTGGATAAGTACACAAAAATGTTTCATATCATCGTTTTTTTTTTACACCCGGTACTTCTACAGCAATGGCTTAAGCTTGCGCATGCTCTTGACGCTCAACTTGTGTGTCTCAAAGAGTGAGATTGTCGCCTGCGAATAATCGTTGCCATAGAGTTTGCCCATGGCCAGAGCCACATCGCGCTGGGTGAAGCCGAGCTCGATGCGACGCTGCTTGAAGGTCTTCGCAAACTTATCGAGCTCCATAACTTTTCAACAAATTATTTAATTTCTTTTTTACACTAACTGAATTTTTTGAATTTTTGGTCTTGGTTTACTATATTGTTTGTTTCCTTGTTTGCTTTGTTTTCAATCTATAGTAATGTTTGCTTTGTTTTCAATCTATAGTAATAATATGTTTAATTCAATATCTTTTCTATAACGACTTTTAAATATATTTGGAAAACTTTTAACTAAATTTTAAATATATATACAGTGGTGGCCTTTTATTTAGCACACTATTTAGCAGTACACTTCAACATGAATTTTTACCGATTGTATAGTGAATAGTTCACCAATTTTTGTTCTGGTTGTTGCCTTATTAGTTGATAAGATGTACCGTTACTTTCAGCCTATTCCCTTTCGTCGTTTTTTTTCTTCGTTGGTTTGAATGAATTAACTATGATTTTCAGCTGGACATGAGTTTAGCACACTTATACTTTTTTTTATTAATTTATTAAGTAGAATGAGAAAACATAAGAAAGGGGACTAATATTTTGTTGGATATCCTTTGTTTTTGATAACTACATCCAATCTTCTGTGCTGACTCTTCACTAAAGCAGCGCATCTGTTCTGCGGAATACTGTACCACGCTTCTCGGATAACTATCCACAAATCATTCAAACTGCCCAGATTTTTGGTGCGAATGTGCTGCTCAACATCATTCTAGAGATTCTCTATCGGATTGAGGTCCGGTGACTGAGCTGGCCACTTCAGCGTAACAACTTGATGCTCCTAAAGGCAACTTTTCATAAGCCGTGAAGTGTGCTTAGGATCGTTGTCGTGCATAAAACGCCATGATAATGGAATATTGTCCTCAGAATATGGCACCATTATATCCTCTATAATTTCTTTATAGACGTATTGGTCCATACGAGTGTCTATCCGGTAAATCATTGATACATATTTTTTAATAACATTTAAATTTTTAATAAAAATAAATAGGTAATACTAAATATGCCAGTCCTTAAAAGAAAGAACAAAGAAAATAAAAAAAAGAAACGAAAAAATAGAAAAAAAAGAAAGAAAATTTCTTTCTTTTCTAGAAAGAAAAAGAAAATTTGGTAACAATCGGATAATAAACACAGAAGTTATTCAGCATAACGTTTTCCATAGCTGTAAGCAGCGCTGCCGGCAGCGCTGCTTGCAGCATTGTGCCGAATCGTGTGTGTGTGTACGGTGGTGAAATGGGTTAAGTTGTGGACTGCAAAACGAACAGTACTATTATGCATTTACGGGTTCGAGTCCCGCCCGCATCAAAAATTAAATGTGTGCAAAAATGTTTTTTTTTTTATTTTAGATTTTGACTTTGCATAAATATTGTAAGTCCATAGCCTTTTACGGTCAAAATATGATTGTAGCCTTTTTTTTTGTTCCGCAAATAAATGATGTACGCGCAGCTGGGTAGCGGGTATATTACAGTCGAGCACACTCGACTGTAGCTTTCTTACTTGTTTTATTCCGCAAATAAATGATGTACGAGCAGCTGGGTAGCGTGTATATTACAGTCGAGTAGGCTCGACTGTAGCTTTCTTACTTGTTATACCCGCTACTCATAGAGTAGAAGGGTATTATAACTTTGTTCAAACCGAAAATGTATGTAACAGGCAGAAGGAGACACCTCCGACCCCATAAAGTATATATATTCTGGCTCAGGATCAACAGCCGAGTCGATATAGCCATGTCCGTCTGTCCGTCTGTCTGTCAGTGTAAAAATCTAGATCTCAGCTATTATAAGAGCTAGGACAACCAAATTTGGTGACAATATGTGTTATTATTGCACGCTGATCAAGTTTATTTTGGATTTTGGCTATGCCCCCTTCCGCCCCCGCAAATCGAATAAACATTGATTACAAGTGCAATTTTGATGACATATTGTTCATTTTTGGTTTAGATGATAACTATAGCTAGGCAGATGATCTCTGAAAATTTGGTAACAATCGGATAATAAACACAGAAGTTATTCAGCTTAACGTTTTCCACAGCTGTAAGCAGCCCTGCCGGCAGCGCTGCTTGCAGCATTTTGCCGAATCGTGCGTGCGTGTACGGTGGTGAAATGGGTTAAGTTGTGGACTGCAAAACGAACAGTACTATAATGCATTTACGGGTTCGAGTCCCGCCCGCATCAAAAATTAAATGTGTGCAAAAATGTTTTTTTTTTTATTTTATATTTTGACTTTGCATAAATATTATAAGTCCATAGCCTTTTACGGTCAAAATATGATTGTAGCCGTTTTTTTGTTCCGCAAATAAATTATGTACAAGCAGCTGGGTAGCGGGTATATTACAGTCGAGCACACTCGACTGTAGCTTTCTTACTTGTTTTTTTAAGAAATTTTACTTTAATTTTTGAATATGCATTAATTGGTGGTCGTGCATTTTATTGAAAACTTTTCTAATGGCTCAGAATGAAATTAGTTAACAAGTGGAGATATGACAGTCTCTTAAATCAGCTATGTGCGATTGTTAGAGCGCAGCTTTTTCTTATATTTTTATACCCACTACTCATAGAGTAGAAGGGTATTATAACTTTGTTCAAACCGAAAATGTAAGTAACAGGCAAAAGGAGACACCTCCGACCCCATAAAGTGTATATATTCTGACACAGGATCAACAGCCGAGTCGATATAGCCATGTCCGTCTGTCCGTCTGTCTGTCTGTCCGTATGTCCGTCCGTGTGAAAATCTAGATCTCAGATATAATAAGAGCTAGAACTACCAAATTTGGTGACAAAATGTGCTATTATTGCACGTTAATCAAGTTTATTTTGGATTTTAACCATGCCCCCTTCCGCCCCTGTAAATCGAAAAAACATTGATTACAAGCGCAATTTGGATGCCATATTGTTCATTTTCGGTTTACATGATAACTATACCCAGCCAGATGATCTGATTTGGTAACAATTGGATAATAAACACAGAAGTTATTCAGCTTAACGTTTTCCATAGCTGTAAGCACCGCTGCCGGCAGCGCAAATTCTTTATTTGTACAGGAAATAATAAGAATGCCTAACAATGCAACTTTTCGCAGTTGTTGGATAACAGCATCAGTAGCTAAGTAGATGAACTCCTGAACCGACAGGCCCGTGGTTCGATTCCCAGTTCATGCCGCTTAAGCTTTTTCTTTTTTATACCCGCTTCTCATAGAGTAGAAATGTATTACTTCGCTGCTTGCAGCATTGTGCCGAATCGTGTGTGCGTGTACGGTGGTGAAATGGGTTAAGTTGTGGACTGCAAAACGAACAGTACTATTCTGCATTTACGGGTTCGAGTCCCGCCCGCATCAAAAATTAAATGTGTGCAAAAATGTTTTTTTTTTTTATACCCGCTACTCATAGAGTAGAAGGGTATTATAACTTTGTTCAAACCGAATATGTATGTAACAGGCAGAAGGAGACACCTCCGACCCCATAAAGTATATATATTCTGGCTCAGGATCAACAGCCGAGTCGATATAACCATGTCCGTCTGTCCGTCTGTACGTCTAGATCTCAGCTATTACAAATGGTAGAGACACCTAATTTCCTGTATACCATAGGTAGATCGAGTTTATTTTCAATTTTCGATGTCGCGCCCACCGCCCACGCAAAACGATAATTACGATTATTAGGAAAAGTATTGAAGTTATGGCTTTCTGCTTTGGTATAAACATAGATAATTACAATATAAATCTATTATCAAAATTACAATCCGATCGAACAATAAACACAGAAGATATTCATCTAAACGTTTTCCATAGTTACACTCTTTGCGCCTTTGGAGCATATTGTGACGTCATCGTCAAATTTCCACATTTTTCCTAAATTTGCGTATTATTTAAAATTCATTAAGAATATTTAAAGCTTTTAAAAATGTTTTAAAAATATTAACTGTCAATTTTCTTAATTTCAAAATATTTAAAAATTTCTATAATTTATTAAAATTTTTTTTTTATACTTCCCACTTTTCCAAAGTTCCATAATTTTTAAAATTGCTTATCAATGAAAAAGGGATTAACTCTTTGTGTTCCTTTTGATTTTTTTTTGCCTTTCTTATCATTTCTAATATTCTATTCTAATATTCAATTACCACTGTATTTAGTTAGTGGTTTCGGCACCTTTAGCAGTAAGAGATGTTGTGCCAGCGCTGACACTTTTGATTGAATTCCCAGCAGCATGCGTTGCAAGACTCCCCATACAGCGCCAACTGCCTGCGCCAACTACCTGTGCCTGCATCTGCGTGTACGTCGGCGTCGATTGTAATCAACACGCTGGGATCAATCAGCAAACTTTAAAACTGAACGCAACACAGTAGTCAGCTCGAATGAATCCATCAAACGTATCAATCATGATGACAGGTCACAGTGCGAGCACAGTATAACTGGAAAAGACCAGGCCAGACCAGACACAGGCAGGACCAGGCAACAGGCAGCAGGTCCAGCTTTAGCTTTTCCTAACATGTCTGTGAAACGTCTCAGTTGTTGTTTTTGTTGTAGTTGGCGTTGCCTCACTTGTGAAGTCTCCACGCGCGTTGCGCCCATTAAATTCGAATAATCTTAGTTGTTGTTGCTTTTTTTTTTATCAATCTCCCCACTCTGGACTCGAGTTGCAACTGTCGCATATAGCAGCTGGACACGGTGCTTGTGTGAGACGCTGCAGGCAGGCAGGCAGCATCAGCCCAACTGATTTGAAATTCTAAAGTGATTTTGATTACTTGAGGTATTGATATTTTGACTTGTACGTTGATTATATAGTTGAAGGCTTGTTAGATGCATGTCAGCAGCAACAGCGGCCTCAGACCGGTCTCACTGGCTGCATGTATTGGTCTTGGTCTCTACGTCTCCATTTTCGTCTGCATCTGCGTGATGCGCCTGGCTTGATGTTGATTATAATTTAATTATAAGCAATCTGTAACAAGTAAATGGCTTGCATGGTGTTCTCACTCCATGGCACTCCTGGTCATGGCGCATAATTTAGCAGGCAGGTGTGAAAAAGCTTCATTAGCTTAGACGTCTCAGTCCGAGCCCGCTGCATGACTAATAATAGTCATGGGCCGGTCACATTCTGCTCTCTTGCCACATTTGCCACCGGCACAAACCATACTTATTCTCAATCTGCTTGGCTTGGGCAGCCACGATGTCTGCTAACGAAAGTTGCATTGACTGAAGCAAGGCAAAATGCTGTAGAAATTTCCCCTTGCGATTTGCGGCTAATCCCATGGAAAATAATATAGACAGAGAGGTATTCTCTCTTAAGACTTGCTGGTTTTATATGTAGAAGATAGCGATACAATTCTATTAAAACGATTCAAGTAGGCTGAGTTGCTTCTATCTTAATTTCTGACTACGTAAGCTCTCAATGTGTTCGGATTTTCAGTCCGCTCTCAGCTCTCAATTGAGACTGGACTGGGTTTTTTTTTTCTCTGGGTGAGACTGGAATCTCTTTTTTTTTTCTCAGGGTGGGACTGGAATCTCTTTTTTTTTATAACTCTTCTTTTTTTTCGTAGTGCATTTGCATTAAAGTATGCCTTTGTTTAACAAGTAGAGCAATTCTTTTCATTTTTGGATAAGTACACAAAAATGTTTCATATCATCGTTTTTTTTTTATACCCGGTACTTCTCCAGCAATGGCTTAAGCTTGCGCATGCTCTTGACGCTCAACTTGTGTGTCTCAAAGAGTGAGATTGTCGCCTGCGAATAACCGTTGCCATAGAGTTTGCCCATGGCCAGAGCCACATCGCGCTGGGTGAAGCCGAGCTCGATGCGACGCTGCTTGAAGGTCTTCGCAAACTGATCGAGCTCCATAACTATTCAACAAATTATTTAATTTCTTTTTTACACTAACTGAATTTTTTGAATTTTTGGTCTTGGTTTACTATATTGTTTGTTTCCTTGTTTGCTTTGTTTTCAATCTATAGTAATGTTTGCTTTGTTTTCAATCTATAGTAATAATATATTTAATTTAACGACTTTTAAATATATTTGGTAAAACTTTTAACTAAATTTTAAATATATATACAGTGGTGGCCTTTTATTTAGCACACTATTTAGCAGCACACTTCAACATGATTTTTTACCGATTGTATAGTGAATAGTTCACCAATTTTTTTTCTGGTTGTTGCCTTATTAGTTGATAAGATGTACCGTTACTTTCAGCCTATTCCCTTTCGTCGTTTTTTTTCTTCGTTGGTTTGAATGAATTTACTATGATTTTCAGCTGGACATGAGTTTAGCACACTTATACTTTTTTTTTATTAATTTATTAAGTAGAATGAGAAAACATAAGAAAGGGGACTAATATTTTGTTGGATATCCTTTGTTTTTGATAACTACATCCAATCTTCTGTGCTGACTCTCCACTAAAGCAGCGGATCTGTTCTGCGGAATACTGTACCACGCTTCTCGGATAACTATCCACAAATCATTCAAACTGCCCAGATTTTTGGTGCGAATGTGCTGCTCAACATCATTCTAGAGATTCTCTATCGGATTGAGGTCCGGTGACTGAGCTGGCCACTTTAGCGTAACAACTTGATGCTCCTAAAGTCAACTTTTCATAAGCCGTGAAGTGTGCTTAGGATCGTTGTCGTGCATAAAACGCCATGATAATGGCATATTGTCCTCGGAATATGGCACCATTATATCCTCTATAATTTCTTTATAGACGTATTGGTCCCTACGAGTGTCTATCCGGTAAATCATTGATACATATTTTTTAATAACATTTAAATTTTTAATTAAAATAAATAGGTAATACTAAATATGCGAGTCCTTAAAAGAAAGAACAAAGAAAATAAAAAAAAGAAACGAAAAAATAAAAAAAAGAAAGAAAATTTCTTTCTTTTCTAGAAAGAAAAAGAAAATTTGGTAACAATCGGATAATAAACACAGAAGTTATTTAGCTTAACGTTTTCCATAGCTGTAAGCAGCGCTGCCGGCGCTGACTTTGCATAAATATTATAAGTCCATAGCCTTTTACGGTCAAAATATGATTGTAGCCCATTTTTTGTTCCGCAAATAAATTATGTACAAGCAGCTGGGTAGCGGGTATATTACAGTCGAGCACACTCGACTGTAGCTTTCTTACTTGTTTTATTTTAGATTTTGACTTTGCATAGATATTATACGTCCATAGCCTTTTACGGTCAAAATATGATTGTAGCCGTTTTTTTGTTCCGCAAATAAATTATGTACAAGCAGCTGGGTAGCGGGTATATTACAGTCGAGCACACTCGACTGTAGCTTTCTTATTTGTTTTTTTAAAGAAATTTAACTTTAATTTTTGAATATGCATTAATTGGTGGTCATGCATTTTATTGAAAACTTTTCCAATGGCTCAGAATGAACTTAGTTAACAAGTGGAGATTTGACAGTCTCTTAAATCAGCTATGTGCGATTGTTAGAGCGCAGCTTTTTCTTATATTTTTATACCCGCTACTCGTAGAGTAGAAGGGTATTATAACTTTGTTCAAACCGAAAATGTAAGTAACAGGCAGAAGGAGACACCTCAAACCCCATAAAGTGTATATATTCTGGCACAGGATCAACAGCCGAGTCGATATAGCTATGTCCGTCTGTCCGTCTGTCTGTCTGTCCGTAGGGAAATCTAGATCTCAGCTACTATAAAAGCTAGAACTACCAAATTTGGTGACAAAATGTGTTATTATTGCACGCTGATTAAGTTTATTTTGGACTTTGGCCACGTTCCCTTCCGCCCCTGTAAATCGAAAAACATTGATTACAAGCGCAATTTTGATGCCATGTTGTTCATTTTCGGTTTACATGATAAATATAGCAAGCCAAATGATCTCTGAAAATTTGGTAACAATGGGATAATAAACACAGAAGTTATTCAGCTTAACGTTTTCCATAGCTGTAAGCAGCGCTGCCGGCAGCGCTGCTTGCAGCATTGTGCCGAATCGTGTGTGCGTGTACGGTGGTGAAATGGGTTAAGTTGTGGACTGCAAACCGAACAGTACTATTATGCAGTTACGGGTTCGAGTCCCGCCAGCATCAAAAATTAAATGTGTGCAAAAATGTTTTTTTTTATTTTAGATTTTGACTTTGCATAAATATTATAAGTCCATAGCCTTTTACGGTCAAAATATAATTGTAGCCAATTATTTTTGTTCCGCAAATAAATGATGTACGCGCAGCTGGGTAGCGGGTATATTACAGTCGAGCACACTCGACTGTAGCTATCTTACTTGTTTTTTTTTTATACCCGCTACTCACAGACTAGAAGGGTATTATAACTTTGTTCAAACCGAAAATGTATGTAACAGGCAGAAGGAGACACCTCCGACCCCATAAAGTATATATATTCTGGCTCAGGATCAACAGCCAAATCGATATAGCCATGTCCGTCTGTCCGTCTGTCTGTCCGTGTGAAAATCGAGATCTCAGCTATTATAGGAGCTAGGACTACCAAATTTGGTGACAATATGTGTTATTATTGCATGCTGATCAAGTTTATTTTGGACTTTGGCCACGTTCCCTTCCGCCCCTGTAAATCGAAAAACATTGATTACAAGCGCAATTTTGATGCCATGTTGTTCATTTTCGGTTTACATGATAAATATAGCTAGCCAAATGATCTCTGAAAATTTGGTAACAATGGGATAATAAACACAGAAGTTATTCAGCTTAACGTTTTCCATAGCTGCAAGCAGCGCTGCCGGCAGCGCTGCCGAATCGTGTGTGCGTGTACGTGGGTGAAATGGGTTAAGTTGTGGACTGCAAAACGAACAGTACTATTATCCATTTACGGGTTCGAGTCCCGCCCGCATCAAAAATTAAATGTGTGCAAAAATGTTTTTTTTTTTATTTTATATTTTGACTTTGCATAAATATTATAAGTCCATAGCCTTTTACGGTGAAAATATGATTGTAGCCCTTTTTTTGTTCCGCAAATAAATTATGTACAAGCAGCTGTGTAGCGGGTATATTACAGTCGAGCACACTCGACTGTAGCTTTCTTACTTGTTCTTTTTAAGAAATTTTACTTTAATTTTTGAATATGCATTAATTGGTGGTCGTGCATTTTATTAAAAACTTTTCTAATGGCTCAGAATGAACTTAGTTAACAAGTGGAGATTTGACAGTCTCTTAAATCAGCTATGTGCGATTCTTAGAGCGCAGCTTTTTCTTATATTTTGATACCCGCTACTCATAGAGTAGAAGGGTATTATAACTTTGTTCAAATCGAAAATGTAAGTAAGAGGCAGAGGGAGACACCTCCGACCCCGTAAAGTATATATATTCTGGCACAGGATCAACAGCCGAGTCGATATAGCCATGTCCGTCTGTCCGTCTGTCTGTCTGTCCGTCTGTCTGTCCGTGTGAAAATCTAGATCTCAGATATAATAAGAGCTAGAACTACCAAATTTGGTGACAAAATGTGTTATTATTGCACGTTGATCAAGTTTATTTTGGATTTTGACCACGCCCCCTTCCGCCCCTGTAAATCGAAAAAACATTGATTACAAGCGCAATTTGGATGCCATATTGTTCATTTTCGGTTTACATGATAACTATAGCTAGCCAGATAATCTCTAAAAATTTGGTAACAATTGGATAATAAACACAGAAGTTATTCAGCTTAACATTTTCCATAGCTGTAAGCACCGCTGCCGGCAGCGCTGCTTGCAGCATTGTGCCGAATCGTGTGTGCGTGTACGGTGGTGAAATGGGTTAAGTTGTGGACTGCAAAACGAACAGTACTATTATCCATTTACGGGTTCGAGTCCCGCCCGCATCAAAAATTAAATGTGTGCAAAAATGTTTTTTTTTTTTATTTTATATTTTGACTTTGCATAAATATTATAGGTCCATAGCCTTTTACGGTCAAAATATGATTGTAGCCGTTTTTTTGTTCCGCAAATAAATTATGTACAAGCAGCTGGGTAGCGGGTATATTACAGTCGAGCACACTCGACTGTAGCTTTCTTACTTGTTTTTTTTAAGAAATTTTACTTTAATTTTTGAATATGCATTAATTGGTGGTCGTGCATTTTATTGAAAACTTTTCTAATGGCTCAGAATGAACTGGAGATTTGACAGTCTCTTAAATTAGCTATGTGCGATTGTTAGAGCGCAGCTTTTTCTTATATTTTTATACCCGCTACTCATAGAGTAGAAGGGTATTATAACTTTTTTCAAACCGAAAATGTAAGTAACAGGCAGAAGGAGACACCTCAAACCCCATAAAGTGTATATATTCTGGCACAGGATCAACAGCCGAGTCGATATAGCCATGTCCGTCTGTCCGTCTGTCTGTCCGTGTGAAAATCTAGATCTCAGATATAATAAGAGCTAGAACTACCAAATTTGGTGACAAAATGTGTTATTATTGCACGTTGATCAAGTTTATTTTGGATTTTGACCACGCCCCCTTCCGCGCCCGTAAATCGAAAAAACATTGATTACAAGCGCAATTTGGATGCCATATTGTTCATTTTCGGTTTACATGATAAATATACCTAGCCAGATAATCTCTGAAAATCTGGTAACAATTGGATAATAAACACAGAAGTTATTCAGCTTAACGTTTTCCATAGCTGTAAGCACCGCTGCCGGCAGCTCAAATTCTTTATTTGTACAGGAAATAATAAAAATGCCTTACAATGCAAATTTTTGCAGTTGTTGGATAACAGCGTCAGTAGCTAACTGGAAAACCGATGAACTCCTGAACCGACAGGCCCGTGGTTCGATTCCCAGTTCATGCCGCTTAAGCTTTTTCTCTTTTTATACCCGCTACTCATAGAGTAGAAGGGTATTATAACTTTGTTCAAACCGAAAATGTATGTAACAGGCAGAAGGAGACACCTCCGACCCCATAAAGAATATATATTCTGGCTCAGGATCAACAGCCGAGTCGATATAGCCATGTCCGTCTGTCCGTCTGTCCGTCTGTCTGTCTGTCCGTCTGTCTGTCCGTGTGAAAATCTAGATCTCAGCTATTATAAGAGCTAGGACTACCAAATTTGGTGACAATATGTGTTATTATTGAACGCTGATCAAGTTTATTTTGGATTTTGGCCACGCCCCCTTCCGCCCCGTAAATCGAAAAAACATTGATTACAAGCGCAATTTTGATGCCATATTGTTCATTTTCGGTTTACATGATAACTATAGCTAGCCAGATGATCTCTGAAACTTTGGTAACAATCGATTCCCAATTCACGCCGCTTAAGCTTTTTCCTTTTTTTTTAAGAACTTATACTTTAATTTTTGAATATGCATTAATTGGTGGTGCATTTTATTTAAAATTATTTAATGGCTCACAATGAACTTAGTTAACAAGTGGAGAAGTGACAGTCTCTTAAATCAGCTCTGTGCGATTATTAGAGCGCAGCTTTTTCTTATATTTTTTTATTTATATTTATTTTTTTTAATTATATGTTTATGATTATTATTTATGAATAAATAGCAACAACAACACGCATCATGCATTCAGACTTTGTTTTTGTCGTGCAAGAATTTCCGAATGGTCTCATAATGTAACTTTGACAAAATTTGCGTAATGGCTGAATGACCGAATGGAGAAGTGGTGGACCTCTTAGGTAATGGGTCCAAGGTTCGATTCCGCATGCATACGTGTCATGGTTGGGGAGATCGAACTTTTCTAATTTTATGCAAAGGAAAGTTTTTGCCTCCCTTTTTGAGCTACCTTCATGAAACTTTGTATACATGCTTCTTATTGCTGCCCGCTGTAACTAAGTCGGAACGAGCTGTTACGGACCGATACATCGCATAGATGCCATAGAACATATCGGTCGTTTTTTTAACAAAATTTATTAAAAGTTAGAGTGCTCCAAAACACTTTCCATTCAAGTATATAAAGAGGTATTAAAAGGGCACATATCGTTTTTTACATACACGTATTCGATTTATAGTCTTCAACAGGTAGAATTATTATTTTTACTGTTTAAGTAATAAATCTAGGATTTTTGTGGTACCTGAATAAAAGTTATACGTTTTCAATACTTTTTACTCCTTGTGCCGAATCGTGTGTGCGTGTACGGTGGTGAAAAGGGTTAAGTTGTGGACTGCATAACGAGCGAAACTATTATGCATTTATGGGTTCGAGTCCCACCCGCATAAAAAGATAAATGTGTGCAAAAAATTATTTTTTTTATTTTAGATTTTGACTTTGCATAAATATTGTAAGTCCATGGCATTTTACGGTCAAAATATAATATAATAATAATAATAATATATGTATGTAACAGGCAGAAGGAGACACCTCCGACCCCATCAAGTATATATATTCTGGCTCAGGATCAACAGCCGAGTTGATATAGCCATGTCCGTCTGTCCGTCTGTCTGTCCGTGTGAAAATCGAGATCTCAGCTATTATAGGAGCTAGGACTACCAAATTTGGTGACAATATGTGTTATTATTGCATGCTGATCAGGTTTATTTTGGATTTTGGCCACGCCCCCTTCTGCCCCCGTAAATCGATAAAACATTGATTTCAAGCGCACTTTTGATGACATTTTGTTCATTTTCGGTTTGCGTGATATCTAAAGCTAGCCAGATGATCTCAGAAAATTTGGTAACAATCGGATAATAAACACAGAAGTTATTCAGCTTAACGTTTTCCATAGCTGTAAGCAGCGCTTCCGGCAGCTCTGCTTGCAGCATTGTTCCGAATCGTGTGTGCGTGTACGGTGGTGAAATGGGTTAAGTTGTGGATTGCAAAACGAACAGTACTATTATGCATTAACGGGTTCGAGTCCCGCCCGCATCAAAAATTAAATGTGTGCAAAAATGTTTTTATACCCGCTACTCATAGAGTAGAAGGGTATTATAACTTTGTTCAAAGCGAAAATGTATGTAACAGGCAGAAGGAGACACCTCCGACCCCATAAAGTATATATATTCTGGCTCAGGATCAACAGCCGAGTCGATACAGTCCTGTGAGTGTGTCTGTCTGTCCGTCTGTCTTTCGTGTGAAAATCTAGATCTAAGATATTATAAGAGCTAGAACTACCAAATTTGGTGACAATAAGTGTTGTTATTGCACGCTGATCAAGTTTATTTTGGATTTTGGTCACGCCCCCTTCCGCCCCTGTAAATCGAAAAAACATTGATTACAAGCGCAACTTTGATGCCATATTGTTCATTTTCGGTTCACATGATAACTATAGCTAGCCAGATGATCTCTGATTTGGTAACAATCGGATAATAAACACAAAAGTTATTCAGCTTAACTTTTTCCATAGGTGTAAGCAGCGCTGCCGGCAGCGCAAATTCTTTATTTGTACAGGAAATAAAAAGAATGGCTTATAATGCAAATTTTTGCAGTTGTTGGATAACAGCGTCAGTAGCTTAGTGGAAAAGCGATGAACTCCACCGACAGGCCCGTGATTCGATTCCCAATTCATGCCGCTTAAGCTCTTCCTTTTTTTTTTAAGATTTTTTACTTTAATTTTTGAATATGCATTAATTGGGGGTCGTGCATTTTATTTAAAAATTTTGTAATGGCTCACAATGAATTTAGTTAACAAGTGGAGAAGTGACAGTCTCTGCTCAGCTGTGTGCGATTGTTAGAGCGCAGCTTTTTCTTATATTTTTTTATTTTTATTTTTTATTTAATTGTATGTTTAAGTTATGAGAATAAATAGCAACAACAACACGCATCATGCATTCAGACTTTGTTTTTGTCGTGCAAGAATTTCCGAATGGTCTCATAATGTAAATTTGGAAAAATTTGCGTAATGGCTTAATGACCGAATGGAGAAGTGGTAATGGGTCCAAGTTTTTGCCTCCTTTTTGAGCTACCTTCATGAAACTTTGTATACATGTTTCTTATTGCTGCCTATCGGTCGTTTTTTTAACAACATTTATTAAAAGTTAGAGTGCTCTAGAACACTTTCTATTCAAGTATATAAAGAGTTATTAAAGGGGCACATATCGTTTTTTTACATGCACGCGCTGCTTGCAGCATTGTGCCGAATATTGTGTACGTGTACGATGGTGAAATGGGTTAAGTTGTAGACTGCAAAACGAACAGTACTATTATGGATTTACGGGTTCGAGTCCCGCCCGCATCAAAAATTAAATGTGTGCAAAAATATGGAAGGGTATTATAACTTTGTTTAAACTGAAAATGTATCTAACAGGCAGAAGGAGACACCTCCGACCCCATAAAGTATATATATTCTGGCTCAAGATCAACAGCCGAGTCGATATAGCCATGTCCGTCTGTCCGTCTGTCTGTCATTGTGAAAATCTAGATCTCAGCTATTATAAGAGATTACCAAATTTGGTGACAATATGCGTTATTATTGCACGCTGATCAAGTTTATTTTGGATTTTGGCCACGCCCCCTCCGCCCATGTAAATGGAAAAAACATTGATTACAAGCGCAATTTTGATGCCATATTGTTCATTTTTGGTTGACATGATAAATATAGCTAGCCAGATGATCTCTGAAAATTTGGTAACAATCGGATACTAAACACAGAAGTTATTCAGCTTAACTTTTTCCATAGGTGTAAGCAGCGCTGCCGGCAGCGCAAATTCTTTATTTGTAGTGGAAATAATAAGAATGCCTTACAATGCAAATTTTTGCAGTTGTTGAATAACAGCGTCAGTAGCTTAGTGGAAAAGCGATGAACTCCTGAACCGACAGGCCCGTGGTTCGATTCCCAGTTCATGCCGCTTAAGCTTTTTCTTTTTCTTTTAAGAACTTTTACTTTAATTTTTGAATATGCATTAATTGGTGGTCGTTCATTTTATTTAAAAATTTTGTAATGGCTCACAATGAATTTAGTTAACAAGTGGAGAAGTGACAGTCTCTTAAATCAGCTGTGTGCGATTGTTAGAGCGCAGCTTTTTCTTATATTTTTTTATTTTTATTTTTTATTTAATTGTATGTTTAAGTTATGAGAATAAATAGCAACAACAACACGCATCATGCATTCAGACTTTGTTTTTGTCGTGCAAGAATTTCCGAATGGTCTCATAATGTAAATTTGGAAAAATTTGCGTAATGGCTTAATGACCGAATGGAGAAGTGGTAATGGGTCCAAGTTTTTGCCTCCTTTTGAGCTACCTTCATGAAACTTTGTATACATGTTTCTTATTGCTGCCTATCGGTCGTTTTTTTAACAACATTTATTAAAAGTTAGAGTGCTCTAGAACACTTTCTATTCAAGTATATAAAGAGTTATTAAAGGGGCACATATCGTTTTTTACATGCACGCGCTGCTTGCAGCATTGTGCCGAATATTGTGTACGTGTACGATGGTGAAATGGGTTAAGTTGTAGACTGCAAAACGAACAGTACTATTATGGATTTACGGGTTCGAGTCCCGCCCGCATCAAAAATTAAATGTGTGCAAAAATATGGAAGGGTATTATAACTTTGTTTAAACTGAAAATGTATCTAACAGGCAGAAGGAGACACCTCCGACCCCATAAAGTATATATATTCTGGCTCAAGATCAACAGCCGAGTCGATATAGCCATGTCCGTCTGTCCGTCTGTCTGTCATTGTGAAAATCTAGATCTCAGCTATTATAAGAGATTACCAAATTTGGTGACAATATGCGTTATTATTGCACGCTGATCAAGTTTATTTTGGATTTTGGCCACGCCCCCTCCGCCCATGTAAATGGAAAAACATTGATTACAAGCGCAATTTTGATGCCATATTGTTCATTTTTGGTTGACATGATAAATATAGCTAGCCAGATGATCTCTGAAAATTTGGTAACAATCGGATACTAAACACAGAAGTTATTCAGCTTAACTTTTTCCATAGGTGTAAGCAGCGCTGCCGGCAGCGCAAATTCTTTATTTGTAGTGGAAATAATAAGAATGCCTTACAATGCAAATTTTTGCAGTTGTTGAATAACAGCGTCAGTAGCTTAGTGGAAAAGCGATGAACTCCTGAACCGACAGGCCCGTGGTTCGATTCCCAGTTCATGCCGCTTAAGCTTTTTCTTTTTCTTTTAAGAACTTTTACTTTAATTTTTGAATATGCATTAATTGGTGGTCGTTCATTTTATTTAAAAATTTTGTAATGGCTCACAATGAATTTAGTTAACAAGTGGAGAAGTGACAGTCTCTTAAATCAGCTGTGTGCGATTGTTAGAGCGCAGCTTTTTCTTATATTTTTTTATTTTTATTTTTTATTTAATTGTATGTTTAAGTTATGAGAATAAATAGCAACAACAACACGCATCATGCATTCAGACTTTGTTTTTGTCGTGCAAGAATTTCCGAATGGTCTCATAATGTAAATTTGGAAAAATTTGCGTAATGGCTTAATGACCGAATGGAGAAGTGGTAATGGGTCCAAGTTTTTGCCTCCTTTTTGAGCTACCTTCATGAAACTTTGTATACATGTTTCTTATTGCTGCCTATCGGTCGTTTTTTTAACAACATTTATTAAAAGTTAGAGTGCTCTAGAACACTTTCTATTCAAGTATATAAAGAGTTATTAAAGGGGCACATATCGTTTTTTACATGCACGCGCTGCTTGCAGCATTGTGCCGAATATTGTGTACGTGTACGATGGTGAAATGGGTTAAGTTGTAGACTGCAAAACGAACAGTACTATTATGGATTTACGGGTTCGAGTCCCGCCCGCATCAAAAATTAAATGTGTGCAAAAATATGGAAGGGTATTATAACTTTGTTTAAACTGAAAATGTATCTAACAGGCAGAAGGAGACACCTCCGACCCCATAAAGTATATATATTCTGGCTCAAGATCAACAGCCGAGTCGATATAGCCATGTCCGTCTGTCCGTCTGTCTGTCATTGTGAAAATCTAGATCTCAGCTATTATAAGAGATTACCAAATTTGGTGACAATATGCGTTATTATTGCACGCTGATCAAGTTTATTTTGGATTTTGGCCACGCCCCCTCCGCCCATGTAAATGGAAAAAACATTGATTACAAGCGCAATTTTGATGCCATATTGTTCATTTTTGGTTGACATGATAAATATAGCTAGCCAGATGATCTCTGAAAATTTGGTAACAATCGGATACTAAACACAGAAGTTATTCAGCTTAACTTTTTCCATAGGTGTAAGCAGCGCTGCCGGCAGCGCAAATTCTTTATTTGTAGTGGAAATAATAAGAATGCCTTACAATGCAAATTTTTGCAGTTGTTGAATAACAGCGTCAGTAGCTTAGTGGAAAAGCGATGAACTCCTGAACCGACAGGCCCGTGGTTCGATTCCCAGTTCATGCCGCTTAAGCTTTTTCTTTTCTTTTAAGAACTTTTACTTTAATTTTTGAATATGCATTAATTGGTGGTCGTTCATTTTATTTAAAAATTTTGTAATGGCTCACAATGAATTTAGTTAACAAGTGGAGAAGTGACAGTCTCTTAAATCAGCTGTGTGCGATTGTTAGAGCGCAGCTTTTTCTTATATTTTTTTATTTTTATTTTTTATTTAATTGTATGTTTAAGTTATGAGAATAAATAGCAACAACAACACGCATCATGCATTCAGACTTTGTTTTTGTCGTGCAAGAATTTCCGAATGGTCTCATAATGTAAATTTGGAAAAATTTGCGTAATGGCTTAATGACCGAATGGAGAAGTGGTAATGGGTCCAAGTTTTTGCCTCCTTTTTGAGCTACCTTCATGAAACTTTGTATACATGTTTCTTATTGCTGCCTATCGGTCGTTTTTTTAACAACATTTATTAAAAGTTAGAGTGCTCTAGAACACTTTCTATTCAAGTATATAAAGAGTTATTAAAGGGGCACATATCGTTTTTTACATGCACGCGCTGCTTGCAGCATTGTGCCGAATATTGTGTACGTGTACGATGGTGAAATGGGTTAAGTTGTAGACTGCAAAACGAACAGTACTATTATGGATTTACGGGTTCGAGTCCCGCCCGCATCAAAAATTAAATGTGTGCAAAAATATGGAAGGGTATTATAACTTTGTTTAAACTGAAAATGTATCTAACAGGCAGAAGGAGACACCTCCGACCCCATAAAGTATATATATTCTGGCTCAAGATCAACAGCCGAGTCGATATAGCCATGTCCGTCTGTCCGTCTGTCTGTCATTGTGAAAATCTAGATCTCAGCTATTATAAGAGATTACCAAATTTGGTGACAATATGCGTTATTATTGCACGCTGATCAAGTTTATTTTGGATTTTGGCCACGCCCCTCCGCCCATGTAAATGGAAAAAACATTGATTACAAGCGCAATTTTGATGCCATATTGTTCATTTTTGGTTGACATGATAAATATAGCTAGCCAGATGATCTCTGAAAATTTGGTAACAATCGGATACTAAACACAGAAGTTATTCAGCTTAACTTTTTCCATAGGTGTAAGCAGCGCTGCCGGCAGCGCAAATTCTTTATTTGTAGTGGAAATAATAAGAATGCCTTACAATGCAAATTTTTGCAGTTGTTGAATAACAGCGTCAGTAGCTTAGTGGAAAAGCGATGAACTCCTGAACCGACAGGCCCGTGGTTCGATTCCCAGTTCATGCCGCTTAAGCTTTTTCTTTTTCTTTTAAGAACTTTTACTTTAATTTTTGAATATGCATTAATTGGTGGTCGTTCATTTTATTTAAAAATTTTGTAATGGCTCACAATGAATTTAGTTAACAAGTGGAGAAGTGACAGTCTCTTAAATCAGCTGTGTGCGATTGTTAGAGCGCAGCTTTTTCTTATATTTTTTTTTTTTTATTTTTTATTTAATTGTATGTTTAAGTTATGAGAATAAATAGCAACAACAACACGCATCATGCATTCAGACTTTGTTTTTGTCGTGCAAGAATTTCCGAATGGTCTCATAATGTAAATTTGGAAAAATTTGCGTAATGGCTTAATGACCGAATGGAGAAGTGGTAATGGGTCCAAGTTTTTGCCTCCTTTTTTGAGCTACCTTCATGAAACTTTGTATACATGTTTCTTATTGCTGCCTATCGGTCGTTTTTTTAACAACATTTATTAAAAGTTAGAGTGCTCTAGAACACTTTCTATTCAAGTATATAAAGAGTTATTAAAGGGGCACATATCGTTTTTTACATGCACGCGCTGCTTGCAGCATTGTGCCGAATATTGTGTACGTGTACGATGGTGAAATGGGTTAAGTTGTAGACTGCAAAACGAACAGTACTATTATGGATTTACGGGTTCGAGTCCCGCCCGCATCAAAAATTAAATGTGTGCAAAAATATGGAAGGGTATTATAACTTTGTTTAAACTGAAAATGTATCTAACAGGCAGAAGGAGACACCTCCGACCCCATAAAGTATATATATTCTGGCTCAAGATCAACAGCCGAGTCGATATAGCCATGTCCGTCTGTCCGTCTGTCTGTCATTGTGAAAATCTAGATCTCAGCTATTATAAGAGATTACCAAATTTGGTGACAATATGCGTTATTATTGCACGCTGATCAAGTTTATTTTGGATTTTGGCCACGCCCCCTCCGCCCATGTAAATGGAAAAAACATTGATTACAAGCGCAATTTTGATGCCATATTGTTCATTTTTGGTTGACATGATAAATATAGCTAGCCAGATGATCTCTGAAAATTTGGTAACAATCGGATACTAAACACAGAAGTTATTCAGCTTAACTTTTTCCATAGGTGTAAGCAGCGCTGCCGGCAGCGCAAATTCTTTATTTGTAGTGGAAATAATAAGAATGCCTTACAATGCAAATTTTTGCAGTTGTTGAATAACAGCGTCAGTAGCTTAGTGGAAAAGCGATGAACTCCTGAACCGACAGGCCCGTGGTTCGATTCCCAGTTCATGCCGCTTAAGCTTTTTCTTTTCTTTTAAGAACTTTTACTTTAATTTTTGAATATGCATTAATTGGTGGTCGTTCATTTTATTTAAAAATTTTGTAATGGCTCACAATGAATTTAGTTAACAAGTGGAGAAGTGACAGTCTCTTAAATCAGCTGTGTGCGATTGTTAGAGCGCAGCTTTTTCTTATATTTTTTTATTTTTATTTTTTATTTAATTGTATGTTTAAGTTATGAGAATAAATAGCAACAACAACACGCATCATGCATTCAGACTTTGTTTTTGTCGTGCAAGAATTTCCGAATGGTCTCATAATGTAAATTTGGAAAAATTTGCGTAATGGCTTAATGACCGAATGGAGAAGTGGTAATGGGTCCAAGTTTTTGCCTCCTTTTTGAGCTACCTTCATGAAACTTTGTATACATGTTTCTTATTGCTGCCTATCGGTCGTTTTTATACCCGCTACTCATAGAGTAGAAGGGTGTTATAACTTTGTTCAAACCGAAAATGTATGTAACAGGCAGAACGAGACACCTCCGACCCCATAAAGTATATATATTCTGGCTCAGGATCAACAGCCGAGTCGATATAGCCATGTCCGTCTGTCCGTCTGTCTGTCTGTCCGTCTGTCCGTCTGTCTGTCCGTGTGAAAATCTAGATCTCAGCTATTATAAGAGCTAGGACTACCAAATTTGGTAACAATATGTGGTATTATTGCACGCTGATCAAGTTTATTTTGGATTTTGGCCACGCCCCCTTCCGCCCCCGTAAATCGAAAAAAATTGATTACATACGCAATTTTAATGCCATATTGTTCATTTTCGGTTTACATGATAACTATAGCAAGCCAGATGATCTCTGATTTGGTAACAATCGGAAACACAGAAGTTATTCAGCTTACCTTTTTCTATAGCTGTAAGCAGCGCTGCCGGCAGCGCAAATTCTTTATTTGTAGTGGAAATAATAAGAATGCCTTACAATGCAAATTTTTGCAGTTGTTGGATAACAGCGTCAGTAGCTTAGTGCAAAAGCGATGAACTCCTGAACCGACAGGTCCGTGGTTCCGATTCCCAGTTCATGCCGCTTAAGCTTTTTCTTTTTATACCCGCTACTCATAGAGTAGAAGGGTATTATAACTTTGTTCAAACCGAAAATGTATGTAACAGGCAGAAGGAGACACCTTCGATCCCATAAAGTATATATATTCTGGCTCAGGATCATAAACCGAGTCAATACTGCCATGTCCGTCTGTCCGTCTGTCCGTCTGTCTGTCTGTCCGTCTGTCTGTCCGTGTGAAAATCTAGATCTCAGCTATTATAAGAGCTAGAACTACCAAAATGTGTTATTATTGCACGCTGATCAAGTTTATTTTGGATTTTGGCCACGCCCCCTCCGCCCATGTAAATGGAAAAAACATTGATTACAAGCGCAATTTTGATGCCATATTGTTCATTTTCGGTTTTCATGATAACTATAGCTAGCCAGATAATCTCTGAAAATTTGGTAACAATCGGATAAAAAACACAGAAGTTATTCAGCTTAAAGTTTTCCATAGCTGTAAGCAGCGCTGCTTGCAGCATTGTGCCGAATCGTGTGTGCATGTACGGTGGTGAAATGGGTTAAGTTGTGGACTGCAAAACAAACAGTACTATTATGCATTTACGGGTTCGAGTCCCGCCCGCATTAAAAATTAAATGTATGCAAAAATGTTTTTTTTTTTATTTTAGATTTTCACTTTGCATAAATATTGTAAGTCCATAGCCTTTTACGGTCAAAATATGATTGTAGCCGTTTTTTTTGTTCCGCAAATAAATGATGTACGAGCAGCTGGGTAGCGGGTATATTACAGTCGAGCACACTCGAGTGTAGCTTTCTTACTTGTTTTAACAACATTTATTAAAAGTTAGAGTGCTCTAGAACACTTTCCATTCAAGTATATAAAGAGTTATTAAAGGGGCACATATCGTTTTTTACATGCACGCGCTGCTTGGAGCATTGTGCCGAATATTGTGTACGTGTACGATGGTGAAATGGGTTAAGTTGTAGACTGCAAAACGAACAGTACTATTATGGATTTACGGGTTCGAGTCCCGCCCGCATCAAAAATTAAATGTGTGCAAAAATATAAAAGTGTATTATAACTTTGTTAAAACTGAAAATGTATCTAACAGGCAGAAGGAGACACCTCCGACCCCATAAAGTATATATACTCTGGCTCAAGATCAACAGCCGAGTCGATATAGCCATGTCCGTCTGTCCGTCTGTCTGTCATTGTGAAAATCGAGATCTCAGCTATTATAAGAGCTAGGATTACCAAATTTGGTGACAATATGCGTTATTATTGCACGCTGATCAAGTTTATTTTGGATTTTGGCCACGCCCCCCCCCCCCGTAAATCGAAAAAACATTGATTACAAGCGCACTTTTGATGCCATATTGTTCATTTTCGGTTTACATGATAACTATAGCAAGCCAGATGATCTCTGATTTGGTAACAATCGGATAATAAACGCAGAAGTTATTCAGCTTAACTTTTTCCATAGCTGTAAGCAGCGCTGCTGGCAGCGCAAATTCTTTATTTGTAGTGGAAATAATAAGAATGCCTTACAATGCAAATTTTTGCAGTTGTTGGATAACAGCGTCAGTAGCTTAGTGCAAAAGCGATGAACTCCTGAACCGACAGGCCCGTGGTTCGATTCCCAGTTCATGCCGCTTAAGCTTTTTCTTTTTATACCCGCTACTCATAGAGTAGAAGGGTATTATAACTTTGTTCAAGCCGAAAATGTATGTAATTGGCAGAAGGAGACACCTTCGATCCCATAAAGTATATATATTCTGGCTCAGGATCATCAGCCGAGTCGATAAAGCCATGCCCGTCTGTCCGTCTGTCTGTCTGTCCGTCTGTCTGTCCATGTGACAATCTAGATCTCAGATATTATAAGAGCTAGAACTACCAAAATGTGTTATTATTGCACGCTGATCAAGTTTATTTTGGATTTTGGCCACGCCCCCTCCGCCCATGTAAATGGAAAAAACATTGATTACAAGCGCAATTTTGATGCCATTGGCTTAATGGCCGAATGGAGAAGTGGTGGACCTCTTAGGTAATGGGTCTAAGGTTCGATTCCGCTTGCATGCGGAATTCATGCAAAGCAACTCAGAAAAAAAACGACGAAAGGGAATAGGCTGAACGTAACGGTACATCTTATCAACTAATAAGGCAACACCCAGAAAATAAAATTGGTGAACTATTCACAATACAGTCGGTAAAAATTCATGTTGAAGTGTGCTGCTACATAGTGTGCTAAATAAATGTCCACCACTGTGTAGGTCGGGATATATCCAAATATATATATGGTATATGTCCAAAATATATACGTAGGCCGGTATATATCCAAATATATATATGGGATATGTCGCCAGAATCTGGATAAAACAAATATAATACTTTAGGTGATGGAGTAATTTTTGGGATCTTTTGTGGTTTTTTGTTACCTGGTCTGGCACCAACAAAAGAGACGAAGAAAAATAGTTGTTCAGCGACGAGGTTCGATTTTTCACAAATCTGGGTAAATCTCTGCAATCCTAAGGAATAATATAAATTCTCATATTAGAATTTATTTTATTTTTGGTATTTTTGTTGACTTACGGATTATTTTTTTAAAAAGGTAACAAAGTTTTTCTTTTATATAAAAAAGAAAAATAAGAACCAAAATTTTAAAGTTACAGAGAGAGACACGTCTGTTGTTAAAGGTTGCTGGATAGGAAAAGAAAGACCGAGGCCCATGGTGATCGATAGCTCGATCGGCCTTGACCTACTTAAGAATCCAATTCGATAGGCAGCACTGCAGTCTGCATTTATCTCTGATCAGCTGATCTGTAAATTTCACTATGGATGGCGCTGCGGCCCTAGAGATTCGCAATAGGGGGTGCTGTAGCTTTATAAATGGACAATAGATGGTGGTGGGTGGATTAGGTTCACCAATAGATGGCGCTACATCTTAAAGCATTTCCAGTGCCTACTTTTAAGCTGAAGTTTTTGATTTTCTATTGTATGCTTTTAGGTTGCAGTTTTTTAATTATTTATTGCCTGTTTTTAGGCCGCACCAGAAACAAGCGCCACTTCAATTCCCCCCGACTAAAATCAGACTTGGTGGATTCCAACAAGGATGATACACGCTTGGAGCTGGGGTTTGTTGTTTTATTTTTTTTTTTTTTCATTAAACGAAATTGTTTAACTTGACTAGCGTACTATTACCCTTCTTGGGAAACTTAATCTAATCGGTATAAATTTAAACGATTCTTAATATCTAAGTTATTTACAAAGGTTATATAATTTTGAGTATTAAGGAAATGGAATGATTACGTTATAGTATTTAGAAATTTTTAATTAAGTAGAGTTTATGTCAAGTCCCGGTCGATCAGGTCTTGAGGGTGGTGGCGTTTCAGTCTTCCTCTCGTTCTTGTCCGATGGCTTTGGCCGATACTTAGTCGTCTAGCTAGACTATTAGGATGAGATTCTAGGGGCTGCGATACTTAGTCGTCTAGCTAGACTATTAGGATGAGATTCTAGTCAGTCATTGTACTTTTTTCCTAACTCCCGAATCCTGTCTCCAATTTTCGGCACCTTTAGATCACGTTCAATATCTCTGGTCCTCATGTACCAAGGAGCACCTGTGATCTTCCTCAGAGTTTTTGCCTGAAGAACCCGAATTTTATTCAGGTGCGTTTTGGCACCGATTCCATACACCTGTATGGCATAGAATAGACCAGGAGCTAATATCCTCTTGTATATTTTAACCTTGTTGGCGAGGGAAAGTTTGTTGCGGGCAGCAATCAACCAGGCCATTTTAGAGACTTTAGTTTTAAAGGACTGCTGTATCGCCGTAATATGCCTTCCGAAGGCTATCTAAATTCACTCCAAGATATTTGCATGATGACTTGTGGTCAATCACTCTTCCTTTAAGTGAGACACAACGGCAACTACTCAATCGATTTGTGAAGGTGACGTTTGCACATTTGTCAGCATTGATGCAGACGTTCCACAACTCTGCCCAATTCTGAAATGCGTCAAGGTACTTGCAGTGCGTCCGAGGCCTCGATAATGCTGTTGCTTTTTGTCAGAACCGCGGTGTCGTCAGCATATGTTGCAATCAGCACATCTTTACGATCCAATCCTGTGACTGCTGTCTAGGTGGGCATGTCCGCGGCGAAGATGGAGTATAGAGTAGGGCCTAACACGCTTCCTTGAGGTACTCCAGCTTCGATCACTTTAACAGAAGAAGTGCATCCATCGGTCGTCACACGGAAAGTACGTCCTAACAAAAAGCTCATTACAAGCTGGTATAGTTGGGGTGTTAGTATTTTCTTTGCTTTATATAGAAGACCAGGATGCCACACTCTATCAAAAGCTTGTTGAATGTCTAGAAAGGCTGCTACTACATACTCTTTCCTTTCTAGGGCTTCTAGAGCAAAGTTGCCAACCCTATGTAGTTGCTCGGGTGTTCCATGTTGAGTCCGGAATCCGAATTGGAACTCAGGTATCGCCAATACTACAGGCTCAACGTCACGAATTCTGTTAAGAATTATCCTTTCCATAATTTTACCAAGGGAGGGAAGGAGGCTGATTGGCCTATACGAGTCTACCTCTGTTGGCTTTTTCCCTGGTTTCAGTATCAGAATTATGTTTGCAGACTTCCAGACCTTTGGGAAATAACCCTCAAGTAAAGCGCTGTTAAAAATGAGAAATCGCAGAGCTTGATCAGGTAGGATTTTTATCGTTCTGTTGTCGAGAAGGTCATGACCCGGGGCTTTTTTTGACTTCAACAAGGAAACAAGTTGTTTCAGTTCTTCGAGAGTGACAGGATCCGCGGGCAGTGCCATTTGAAATGGCGTTTTAAGAGACTCCGCAACCAAACGGCAATGATTCAAATCGGCAAATGCAAGAGGTTTAAATCTTTCCTCCAAGTTGCTTGCAAACACTTATGCTTTGTCCTGTGATGTGCGGCACCAACCGGTAGACGGGCTCCTTATAGCGGATTTCTGAGAAGCCTGGAACGTGAACCTTTTCGTGATTCTCCACAGAGAAAATTGTGAGGAGGCATCGGTGCCCATGTTCTCCAAAAGGTTGTCTATCTGATGCTGTTTTCTTTGGGTCAGCACTTTATGGAGCCGATTAGATAGCCTTCTGTAGATCTGCTGGATTCGGAAATCTCCTGTCCTTGCAAACTCCCTTCTTACTTTCCGTTTGAGGCGAAGGAGGTCAACTATTGCAGAAGGTAGGAACGGCTGAACAAGGGCTTGCGCATTGCGCACTATGACAGTGGCTCCACCTCTGCTGTTTCCACTGGGGTGGACGGCGTGGTAGGTGGAGTAACCAGATAGAGAGATGCGCTGTCCTTCCCGCACGTGTGTTTCAGTGGCAAGCATGACATCAATATTTTGCATTTTTAGGAAAAGCTGAAGCTCCTCAGAGTTCCTCGCTAGTCCTCGAGTATTCCACAATCCAATTTTTATAAGTGGTACAAATCGCCGACACAAATCGGCGAGCCAGAATATATATACTTTATGGGGTCGGTGGTGTCTCTGTCTTCTGCCTGTTACATACATTTTCGGTTTGAACAAAGTTATAATACCATTCTACTCTATGAGTAGCGGATATAAAAACAACAAAACCCTTGCATACACACACGCACTCATCCACATGCTCGCATACGTCACACACACCCATTCTCGGTCTCAACCATCTCGATGCTGATTGCAAAATTGACTAGGCGCAGGGCATGCAAAATTATGATAAGTCTATTATAGTTCTGTTGTTACTTATCATGCTCTATTAAGATAACAGGTGCCAAAATTTGCTTTTAACACATGATGTAAAAACATACAATATTCTCTACTTTCAAAGGGTAAAAAACTTTAAAGTAACTAAATTTTAATTTAAGCTTTGTATTAGAATCAAGTTACAGGAGCTTTTACTAAGTTACAGGAGCTTTTACTAAGTTTTTATGAAGTAACTTTATTAGAATTGGTCGCGGTTTTCCTGTAATTGTGTGATTTTGGTAACCACTTTTTTTACTTCATTGCAATGTTAAAATAGAGATGGCTTTGATGGCAAAAAAAGTGTAGTTGTATTAAAGATATCGCTTTGGTTTTTTTATTTTCTAAACATATTTAATATTATTAATATTCATACGTTTGCTAAGCTCTAATTGTTTAACTTATCCTATTAAAAATAAAAATGTAACAATTCATATGATTTGGCACAAGAAAAAGTATGCGTACAAACCAAAAACTATTTTGTAAATAATGTTGATTTTTTTTGAACAACATTCAAATTAAAAGTTTACATAATTAGTACCGTTATGTAATTTAAATGTAATTTTTACGATTTTATTTCGCAATTAAGAACGTACTCCACATATAAAAAAAATATATTATACCATTCGACCATTGAAAATGGTCAAAAATGGTGTACTAAGTTTGTGAAAATGTATGTAACTGGCAGAAGGAGGTGTGGCAGACCCCACAAAGTATATATATTCTGACTCAGGATCACCAGCCGAGACGATTAAGCCATGTCCGTCTGACCGTTTGAACGTCTAGAACTCAACTATTTTATAATAGTAGCTAGACACCAAATTTCACATGAAGATTTCTGTATACCATAGGTAGATCGAGTTTATTTTCAATTTTTTATGCCACGCCCATCGCCCACGAAAAGAAGTATTAAAGTTACAGCTTTCTGCTTGGCATGAACATATATAATTGCAATATAAATCTATTCCCCAAATTACAATCCGATCGGACAATAAACACAGAAGTTATCCGTGTTAACGTTTTCCGTTGCTTGCTTGCGCCTTTGCAGGATATCGTGACATCATCGTCCCTATGCTTCGTTTCTATCGTAGCGTATGTAAAGCTGACTGCTACGACGTATTCATATGTAGATGGCGCTATTCAAAGATACATAGATCTGACTTAAACAATAGGCGGCAGATGAACTTGTGCACTGTATTTTGATGGAAATAAATGTGTGATAATTTTTTTTTAACTGGGCAAATGGTATCTTTTTGTTAGGCGCGCTCGACTGTAGCTTTTCTTACTTGTTTTCTTCTAATTTTTTCACAAAAATGAAGAAATAAACGAGGTTTTTAAGTATACCACGCTCTTTTAACGTAACTCTAGTTAATATTCAATTTATATCCATAATTTGTTACCCATTATTATTGAAAATAAAATATTTTTGGGCATCAGTAAGGGGGTCTCACGCTCAAATACTTATAAGATCTCTTCCAATTAATAATATAAGTTCAATGCAAAAAAAAAAATTCGAAGCAATATCCGTTCTTGAGTTATTTATTGAAGACAGCAAAAGCGAACCGCGCCCCATAGTGCTGCGGCTGGTGGCGAATGCGCGGCACGTTTAAAAATTGGGCAAGTTTCTGCCATTTTAACACCATGGATTTTAAAAACTCGAAATGTGCATAACAGGCAAAAGAAGGCATCTGCGACCACATAAAGTATATATATGTTTGATCAAGATCACTGGCCGAGTCGTCTGTCCGTCTGTGTGAACTAAACAAGTAAGAAAGCTACATTCGAGTGTGCTCGACTGTAATATACCCGCTACCCAGCTGCTTGTACATCAAAATTATTTGCGGAACAATAAAGAACGGCTACAATTATATTTTGACCGTAAAAGGCCATGGACTTACAATATTTATGCAAAGTCAAAATATAAAATAAAAAAAAAAAAAAATTTTTGCACACATTTAATTTTTGATGCGGGCGGGACTCGAACCCATAAATGCATAATAGTTTCGTTCGTTATGCAGTCCACAACTTAACCCATTTCACCACCGTACACGCACACACTATTCGGCACAATGCTGCAAGCAGCGCTGCCGGCAAAAGGAGTAAAAAGTATTGAAAACGTATAACTTTTATTCAAATACCACAAAAATCCATGATTTATCACTTAAACAGTAAAAATAATAATTCTACCTGTTGAAGACTATAAATCGAATACGTGCATGTAAAAATCGATATGTGCCCTTTTAATACCTCTTTATATACTTGAATTGAATGAATTTTGTTAAAAAAACGACCGATAGGTTTTATGGCATCTATACGATGTATCGGTCCGTACCGGCTCGTTCCGACTTATTTACAGCGGCCAGCAATAAGAAAAGTACAGAGTTTCATGAAGGTAGCTCAAAAAGGGAGCTAAAAATAAAAAAATATAAGAAAAAGCTGCGCTCTAACAATCGCACAGAGCTGATTCAAGAGACTGTCACTTCTCCACTTGTTAATTAAGTTCATTGTGAGCCATTAAAAAATTTTAAATAAAATGCACCACCAATTAATGCATATTCAAAAATTAAAGCATAAGTTCTTAAAAAAAAAAAGAAAAAGCGATGCTGAATGAATTGGGAATCGAATCACGGGCCTGACGGTTCAGGAGTTCATCGCTTTTTCACTAAGCTACTGACGCTGTTATCCAACAAATTTGCATTGTATGGCATTCATATTATTTCCTCTACAAATAAAGAATTTGCGCTGCCGGAAGCGCGGTTTACAGCTAGGGAAGACGTTAAACTGAATAGCTTTTGTGTTTATTATCCGATTGTTACCAAATTTTCTGAGATCATCAGGCTAGCTATAGTTATCATATGGAACAATATGGCATCAAAATTGCGCTTGTAATCAATTTTTTTCGATTTACAGGGGCGGAAGGGGGCGTGGCCAAAATCCAACATAAATTTGATCAGCGTGCAATAATAACACATACTGTCACCAAATTTGGTAGTTCTAGCTCTTATAATAGCTGAGATCCAGATTTTCACACGGACAGACAGACGGACATGGCTATATCCACTCGCCTGTTGATCCTGAGCCAAAATATATATACTTTACGGGGTCGGAGGTGTCTCCTTCTGCCTGTTACATACATTTTCGGTTTGAACAAAGTTATAATACCCTTCTACTCTATGAGGAGCGGGTATAAAAAAAAAACATTTTTGCACACATTTAATTTTTGATGCGGGTGGGACTCGAACCCGTAAATGCATAATAGTACTGTTCGCTTTGCAGTCCACAACTTAACCCATTTCACCACCGTACACGCACACACGATTCGCCACAATGCTGCAAGCAACGCTGCCGGCACCACTGCTTACAGCTATGGAAAACGTTAAGCTGTATAACTTCTGTGTTTATTATTTGATTGTTACCAAATCTTCAGAGATCATCAGGCTAGCGATAGTTATCATATAAACCGAAAATGAACAATATGGTATCAAAATTGCACTTGTAATCAATTTTTTTCGATTTACAGGGGCGGAAGGCGACGTGGCCAAAATCTAAAATAAACTTGATCAGCGTGCGATAATAACACATACTGTCACCAACTTTGGTAGTTTTAGCTCTTATAATAGCTGAGGTCCAGATTTTCACACGGACAGACAGACGGACAGACAGACAGACGGACAGACGGACATGGCTTTATCGACTCGGTTGTTGATCCTGAGCCAGAATATATATACTTTATGGGGTCGGAGGTGTCTCCTTCTGCCTGTTACATACATTTTCGGTTTGAAAAAAGTTATAATACCCTTCTACTCTATGAGTAGCGGGTATAAAAAGAATAAAATAATAATGAACTAATAACAAGTAAAAACGGCTAAAGTCAAGTGCTGACTGTATAAGACCATGGATTTTTGAAGATTATGAATAAAATCAGATTGAGAAAACTGTTATTGATAAACGTGTTTTTTTTCAAAGAAAAAAAGTGAGGAAAGCTACAGTCGAACGCGCCCGACCGTAAGATATCATTCGACCAACTTCGTGGTTGCACTAACTAGTACTAACCCGCTCTCACACACACATACAAACACGCACACAAAGCCTAAAATGATGCAGACGATATGCTGTAATTACGCGGGCAACGGATCTATGAAAGACGTTTTCTTGAATAACTTCTGTATTTATTGCATATTATCAGCATCTTTACGTATTCTAAAGCAGAAATCCGTAACCTAACTTTCCTTTCCTTGGTGTGGCACCCCAAATTTGAAATAAACGTCATCTGCGCATATTTTAAGGGAACCATCATGCCGAATTTGGTGTCTGTAACTGTAATACTTTCCTTAATATTCGTAAATTATCGATTTGCGTGGGCGGTGGGCGTGGCACCCCAAATGTGAGATAAACTTCATCTGCGTATGGTATACAGGAACCATCATGCCAAATTTGGTGTCTGTAATTTCCTTAATATTCGTAAATTATCGATTTGCGTGGGCGGTGGGCGTGGCACTCCAAATTTGAAATAAACTTTATCTGCGTATGGTATACAGGAATCATCATCAATATATACTTTATGGGGTTTGCCATATCTCCTTCTGCCTGTTATGGTACATACTTTTGCACAAACTTAGTATACCATTTTTGACAATTTTCAATGGTCGAATGGTAAAAAAAAGCAAGAATGCAAGGCTACCTTCGACACGCCGAAGGTCTTATACCATTGCAGTTACTCCACATATTATACGGCCGATAGGTTCTATGATAGCTAAACCATATATCTGCCCGATTTTAATAAAACTTGCATAGTATATCAGGAAAGTTTCACAGAGATATCTTGAAAATATATCTGTCCGATTTTAATAAAACTTGCATAGTATATCAGGAAAGTTTCACAAAGATATCTTGAAAAGTGACTAAAGTCGGCCGATAGGTTTAATGGCTGCTACACGATATATCGGTCCAATTTAGATCAAACTTTGACAGCCTTTAAAGGGCAAACTAAGACATATATAGGGAAAGTTTCTTAGCGATATCTTGAAAAATGACAATAATCATCCGATAGGTTCAATGGCAGCTATAAGATATATCGGTCCGATTTTGATAAATATGCACAGCTTTGAATGGATTTACTAAGGCATAGATTGCGAAAGTTTTTTGGCGATATCTTAAAATATAACAAAAATCGGCCGATGGCTGCAATGGTATAAAAAGGGGCGGAGGCAACAAACAGTGAATGCAAAATGTCAGTCAGCAAAAAAATCGTATTGAAAAGAAGCTGTCCAAAAGCGACAGCGGTAGCAACTGCAACAACAACCGCTGCTCATACATCAAAATTATTTGCGGAACAATAAAGAACGACTACAATCAAATTTTCACCGAAAAAGGCCATGGACTTTCAATATTTATGCAAAGTCAAAATCTAAAAAAAAAAAATAATTTCTTGCACACTTTTAATTTTTGATGCGGGTGGGACTTGAACCCGTAAATGCATAATAGTTCTGTTCGTTTTGCAGTCCACAACTTAACCCATTTCATCACCGTACACGCACACACTATTCGGCACAATGCTGCAAGCAGCGCTGCCGGCAAAAGGAGTAAAACTTATTGAAAACGTATAACTTTTATTCAGGTACCAAAAAAATCCAAGATTTATCACTTAAACAGGAAAAATAATAATTCTACCTGTTGAGGACTATAAATCGAATACGTGAATGTAAAAAACGTTATGTGCCCTTTTAATACCTCTTTATATACTTGAATGGAAAGTGTTCTAGAGCACTCTAACTTTTGATAAATTTTGTTAAAAAAACGACCGATAGGTTCTATGGCATCTATACGATGTATCGGTCCGTACCAGCTCGTTCCGACTTATTTACAGCGTGCAACAATAAGAAACATGTATACAAAGGCAAAATATTTTTTTTTGGAAAAAATAAGAAAAGCTTGAACTCCCCACCATGACACGCATGCATGCGGAATCGAACCTTGGACCCATTACCTAAGAGGTCCACCACTTCTCCATTCGGTCATTAAGCTATTACGCAAATTTTGCCAAAGTTACATTATAAGACCATTCGGAAATTCTTGCACGACAAAAACAAAGTCTGAATGTGTGATGCGTGTTGTTGTTGCTATTTATTCTCATAACTTAAACATACAATTAAATAAAAAATAAAAATAAAAAAATATAAGAAAAAGCTGCGCTCTAACAATCGCACACAGCTGATTTAAGAGACTGTCACTTCTTCACTTGCTAACTAAGTTCATTGTGAGCCATTAAAAAAATTTTAAATAAAATGCACGACCACCAATTAATGCATATTCAAAAATTAAAGTAAAAGTTCTTAAAAAAAACAAGTAAGAAAGCTACATTCGAGTGTGCTCGACTGTAACATACCCGCTACCCAGCTGCTCGTACTTCAAAATTATTTGCGGAACAATAAAGAACGGCAATAATCACATTTTGACCGTAGATGGCCGTGGACTTACAATATTTATGTAAAGTGAAAATCTAAAAAAAAAAAATAATTTTTTCAACACATTTAATTTTTGATGCGGGTGGGACTCGAATCCGTAAATGCATAATAATTCTGTTCGTTTTGCAATCTACAACCTAACCCATTTCACCACCGTACACGCAGTATTGAAAACGTATAACTTTTATTCAGGTACCAACAAAATTCAAGATTAATCACTTAAACAGTAAAAATAACAAGTAAGAATGGCTACAGTCAAGTGCTGACTGTATAAGACTATGGATTTTTTAAGTTTATGAAAAAATTCAGATTGAGAAAACTGTTTTTAAACGTGTTTTTTAAAGAAATATAATAAACAACAAATATAATTTTCAGTTAGACGCCAAGCAGTCCAAGCGGTTGAAAAAAACACTGCTTGAAAAAAACACTGCTTGGTTGCTTGCAGTGGGCGCAGTGCAAATCTATATGAAACGTTGAATAACTTTTTTGTTCATTATCAGATCGGAACCAAATTTTCACCGATCGTTTTGGTGGTGATAGTTATCATATACACCAAAACTGAAGACTGGCGTTCATACAGACGGACAGACGGACTGACAGACATGGCTTAATCGACTCGGCTAGTGAACCCGAGCAAAAATATATATACTCTATGAGGTCGCAGATGCCTCCTTTTGCCTGTTACGCACATTCCGAATCCATGGTCTAATAATTCTACCTATTGAGGACTACAAATCGAATACGTGCATGTAAAGAACGATAATACCTCTTTATATACTTGAATGGAAAGCGTTGTAGAGCACCCTAACTTTTAATAAATTTTGTTAAAAAAAACGACCCATACGTTCTATGATATCTATACGATGTATAGGTCCGTACCAGCTCGTTCCGACTTATTTACAGCGGGCAGCAATAAAAAACACGTATACAAAAAATAAAACAATATAAGAACAAGTAAGAAAGCTACATTCAAGTGTGCTCGACTGTAATATACCCGATACCCAGCTGCTCGTACATCATTTATTTGCGGAACAAAAAAAAAACGGCTACAATCATATTTTGACCGTTAAACTATGGACTTACAATATTTATGCAAAGTGAAAATCTAAAATAAAAAAAAACATTTTTGCACACATTTAATTTTTGATGCGGGCGGGACTCGAACCCGTAAATGCATAATAGTACTGTTCGTTTTGCAGTCCACAACTTAACCCATTTCACCACCGTACACGCACACACGAATCGGCACAATGCTGCAAGCAGCGCTGCTGGCAGCGCTGCTTACAGCTATGGAAAACGTTAAGCTGAATAACTTCTGTGTTTATTATCCGATTGCTACCAAATTTTCAGAGATCATTTGGCTAGCTATAGTTATCATGTAAACCGAAAATAAACAATATGGTATCAAAATTGCGCTTGTAATCAATGTTTTTTCGATTTACGGGGGCGGAAGGGGGCGTGGCCAAAATCCAAAATAAACTTGATAAGCGTACAATAATAACACATACTGTCACCAAATTTGGTAGTTCTAGCTCTTATATTAGCTGAGATCTTGATTTTCTCGGACAGACAGACGGACAGACGGACAGACAGACAGACGGACAGACAGACAGACGGACAGACGGACATGGCTATGTCGACTCGGCTGTTGATCCTGAGGCAGAATATATATATACTTTATGGGGTCGGAGGTGTCTCCTTCTGCCTGCTACATACATTTTCGGTTTGAACAAAGTTATAATACCCTTCCACTCTATGAGTAGCGGGTATAAAAAGCTGCGCTCTAACAATTGCACACAGCTGATTTAAGAGACTGTCACTTCTCCACTTGTTAACTAAGTTCATTGTGAGCCATTAAAAATATTTTAAATAAAATGCACGACCACTAATTAATGCATATGCAAAAATTAAAGTAAAAGTTCTTAAAAAAAAAAAGAAAAAGCTTAAGCGGCATGAACTGGAAATCGAACCACGGGCCTGTCGGTTCAGGAGTTCATCGCTTTTCCACTAAGCTACTGACGCTGTTATCCAACAACTGCAAAAATTTGCATTGTAAGGCATTCTTATTATTTCCCGTACAAAAAAAGAATTTGCGCTGCCGGCAGCGCTGCTTACAGCTATGAAAACGTTAAGCTGAATAACTTCTGTGTTTATTATTATGCGATTGTTACCATGTACACAGAAAATGAACAATATGGCATCAAAATTGCGCTTGTAATCAATTTTTTTTCGATTTACAGGGGCGGAAGGACAGACGGACATGGCTATATCGACTGGGCTGTTGATCCTGAGCCAGAATATATACTCTATGGGGTCGGAGGTGTCTCCTTCTGCCTGTTACATACATTTTCGGTTTGAACAAAGATATAATACCCTTCTACTCTATGAGTAGCGGGTATTAAAATATAAGAAAAAGCTGCGCTCTAGCAATCGCACACAGCTGATTTAAGAGACTGTCACTTCTCCACTTGTCTACTAAGTTCATTGTGAGCCATTAAAAAAGTTTTAAATAAAATACACGACTACCAATTTATGCATATTCAAAATTTAAAGTAAAAGTTCTTAAAAACAAAAGAAAAAGCTTAAGCGGCATGAACTGGGAATCGAACCACGGGCCTGTCGGTTTAGGAGTTCATTGCTTTTAAACTAAGCTACTGAGGCTGTTTTCTAGCAACTGCAATAATTTGCATTGTAATGCATTCTTATTATTTCCTGTACAAATAAAGAATTTGCGCTGCCGGCAGCGCTGCTTACAGCTATGAAAACGTTAAGCTGAATAACTTCTGTGTTTATTATCCGATTGTTACCAAATTTTCAGAAATCATTTGGCTAGCTATAGTTATCATGTAAACCGAAAATGAATGGCATCAAAATTGCGCTTGTAATCAATTTTTTTTTTATTTACAGGGGCGGAAGGGGGCGTGGCCAAAATCCAAAATAAACTTGATCAGCGTGCAATAATAACACATTTTGTCACCTAATTTGGTAGTTCTAGCTCTAAAAAAAGCTGAGATCTAGATTTTCACACGGACAGACGGACATGGCTATATCGACTCGGCTGTTGATCCTGAGTCAAAATATATATACTTTATGGGGTCAGAGGTGTCTCCTTCTGCCTCTTACATACTTTTGCCCAAACTTAGTACATCATTTTTTAACATTCTCAATGGTCGAATGGTATTAAAGTTACTTTCGTAGCTTGCTTTTCTTTTATAAAGTGAGCTACGAATTTAAGTTGTATTAGGGATTACAAATTTGACATATTTGAAAATATTTCCCATACAAATTAGGTCGTTTTTTGAAACCCCAATCAATTTTGTAGTCTTTCAAAATTTATGAAAAAAAATTTCAAGAAATTAACGAAATTATCTTTTCAAAAATGTATCCTGAATTTGTAAGTGCTTTAATTATAATGAAATACTATATATATATTTCTGTATCATTGGCAGGTCAATTGCGAGCTATATCCATGTCGACGCCCCACGGAGTTCTATCGCACTCCACATCCGCGATCCTCTATACAGAGTCACAAACCGGAACATCCCAAGGACAGGCTGAACGAGCTGGTGCCGAATCATACCATTGCGGGCCACAGTCTGCCATACCCTAGGTTGGCGCCAGCGCAGACATCGGGTCTGCGCGTGCAGCGCGACAGTTATTTCTCTTAGATGTGCCTCCCATTTTTAAGTACTTTGTAAAGTTATTTAACCCATGGCTGCAACGCATGATTCAAGCTAAACTTTTAAACTTTTAGCTCGCATAAATAAATAAAAATGTTCACTTAGAAATTTTTAAAGAATTGAATATGTACTATGCCCCTTGCCGACGCCGCCTGTTGATAAACTTATTTAAAGGCCCACGAGCAATTTTGGGTTAAGAAGGTGTTTAGAAATAATTATGGTCGCGACGCGAAGCGGGCGCCTACGTAAGCTCCTAACGGAATGTTTAGCGGGACGCCAATGAGGTCGGGACTGTGAAAGGGAGAGAGGAAAGGAGGTGCGCGCGTGTGGGTGTATGTGTGTATGCCATGCATATCATTGTTTTATGTGTGTTTATGCGCGTCTATTAGAAATATACTCCTTGCCACGCCGCCTCTGATACACCCCTGACACGTGAGTTCAATGAAAGCAGGCCTCGTCATGTCATGAACGACACGTAAGCCCCGAACACAATTACTCCGCTGCGCACCAACTCCCTGCTCCCTGGAACAACCCTCCCCCTCCCCACTCTCCGCGCTGCTTGTGCCGCGTACTTTTACTTGACACTTTATTGTGCACCAACCTCGCCTAAACGCTATGGCGAGGACGACATTGAACCACTTTCATAGCTGACTTCGTTGTGGGTGTCGTTGTCTGCCCAGGCGTAGGCCGGGCCAAATCGGAGGTGGGAGAAATTATTAACAACGCTAGGGGAAACTGCGTCTAACTGCAAGTTAATTGCAGGTCTGCTGCAATGTGTGTGTGTATTTCTAACAGGAAGGAGTATAACCTTAAAGGCTCGCTTCTGTTATCCGGACCCGCTCCTCTCGAATCAGCTGCAGCATAACGCTACAGGGCATCGCGTTTACAGCATCCCATTTCTTCTGGCAGACCACCATGTTCAACACTAGGTTGCCTGGTGTTGGTGTCTCTCCGAACGCCTGCTCCACCGCATATCTTTCCCTGTTAAATCGAGTGCACACGAACATGACGTGCTCGGCGTCTTATTCATAATCTGCACCGCAGGTCGCGCATACAGATTCCTCGCTATGACCAAACGGTGCAGGTAAGCTCTAAAGTAGCCATGTCCACTTAGAAACTAGGTCAGATAGAAATTTATCTGTTCATGCTTCCTCACCCGAGATAGTTCGGAAGCCGCATGCTATCCTGAGGGCGCACACTTTGTAGATCGCCCGAATCACTCTCGTATGCGTTTTCTTCGCTGTTGCTTTGGCCCATATAGTTGCAGCATACAACGTGATGGACTGGACAACTGACGTCAGAAGTCGTCTCCTCAGCTGCTTCGGTCCCCTTGTGTTGGGCATGATTCTCGCCAGTGCCATGCATGCTTCTGCCGCTTTCGGAGCGCCATGAGACATGTGACCCTTAAAGCTGAGCCGATGGTCCAGAACCACTACAAGATACTTAAGTGAGTGACTTGTATCAGCAACTATGATGCTAGCTGTCTCCACCCTTTTTCGCGTGCTAATGAACACCGCCTCCGTTTTTTGCTCTGCTAACGAAAGACCCCCTTTAGAGAGCCATGTTCGCGCCATCCTGATGGTGAGTTGGCCTTCGTGCAGTTGCTTTGCTACGGCTACGATAGCCACGTCGTCCGCGAAGCCCACAATCTTCACTCCCCCTGGCAGGGCTAGCCTCAGAATCCCATCGTACATCGACTTCACTGGAAACACGGTACGTGGACTCTCATGCACTGGTCCTGTAGTGGAGCACTCTTCCCTCGAGGTAGCTTCGCATCATCCCTATCAGGTAACGATTGATTCCCTTGGCGGTTAGTGAATCAATAATCCAGTCCTATCTGGCGGAATTTAAGGCGTTCCGGGTATCCTCTGGTGGTTTACCTTCTTTTGGGATTAGGACGAGTTCTTGCCATTTCCAGCGCTTGGGAAACTCTCCTTCTCTAATGCAAGGAATTCCATTTGGGCCCGGGACTTTTCCTGCCTTGATCCTCCGAGCGGTACTTGCGACCTCATCCGTAGTTACCTCATTAAATTGGCATTCTTTGGTGATGCGCTGAGTCCTTTCTGGGACTAACCCATGCTCTGGAAACAGGTGCCTTACGATTTCTTGTATTAGCGTCGGGCACGCTGGCAGCTTCTTTATGGGCAGCTTATACGCCAGTCCCCAGGGATCCGCGTCTGCTTTGTTTCACAACTCCAGGAAGCTTTTCCTCTTACTGCACTTTATTGAGCATTTGACTTCTAGCCTTTTGACTCTGAGTAGCTCCATGAACGATTCTGTTCTCGGGTTGCTGCGTCGAAGAGCCCTTTGGTAAGCCCGGTATACACGCTACCCAACTGCTCGGCTACAATCATATTTTTACTGTAAAAACCCATGGACTTAGCTGAGATATAGGCGCTTGCTATACGGTTTATCGATTTGCGAGGGCGGAGGTAGGCGTGACCCAAATTTTAATAAAAATTTTATAGCGTATGATTCACATAAGTGTTGTCACAAAATTTGGTTGCTCTAGCTTTTTTAGTTTCTGAGATCATACAGACGGACAGACTCACATACAGACTCGGCTAGTTATCCTGATCAATAATATATATACTTTATAGAGTCGCAGATGCTTTCTTCTGCCTGTTACGCACATTTCGACAAATACAATAAACCATGTATTTTTTTTTAAATCCATGGTTTAAAAACGGTATCTATATATTGGGCAAGCTCTGTGTTACTTTTGTAGATTGTTTTATTTTTTATAAATTTTATTTATTTATTTTTTTTTTTTTATACCCGCTACTCATAGAGTAGAAGGGTATTATAACTTTGTTCAAACCGAAAATGTATGTAACAGGCAGAAGGAGACACCTCCGACCCCATAAAGTATATATATTCTGGCTCAGGATCATCAGCCGAGTCGATACAGCCATGTCCGTCTGTCCGTCTGTCTGTCTGTCTATCCGTCTGTCCGTCTGTCTGTCCGTGTGAAAATCTAGATCTCAGCTATTATAAGAGCTAGGACTACCAAATTTGGTGACAATATGTGTTATTATTGCACGCTGATCAAGTTTATTTTGGATTTTAGCCACGCCCCCTTCCGCCCCTGTAAATCGAAAAAAACATTGATTACAAGCCCAATTTTGATGCCATATTGTTCATTTTCGGTTTACATGATAACTATAGCTAGCCAGATGATTTCTAAAAATTTGGTAACAATCGGATAATAAACACAGAAGTTATTCAGCTTAACGTTTTCCATAGCTGTAAGCAGCGCTGCTTGCAGCATTGTGCCGAATCGTGTGTGCGTGTATGGTGGTGAAATGGGTTAAGTTGTGGACTGCAAAACGAACAGTACTATTATGCATTAACGGGTTCGAGTCCCGCCCGCATCAAAAAATAAATGTGTGCAAAAATGTTTTTATACCCGCTACTCATAGAGTAGAAGGGTATTATAACTTTGTTCAAACCGAAAATTTGGTAACAATCGGATAATAAACACAGAAGTTATTTAGCTTAACGTTTTCCATAGCTGTAAGTAGCGCTGCCGGTAGCTCAAATTCTATATTTTTACATGAAGTAATAAGAATACCTTACAATGCAAATTTTTGCAGTTGTTGAATAACAGCGTCAGTAGCTTTGTGGAAAAGCGATGAACTTCTGAACCGACAGGCTCACGGTTCGATTCCCAGTTCATGCCGCTTAAGCTTTTTCTTTTTTTTTAAGAACTTATACTTTAATTTATGAATATGCATTAATTGGTCGTGCATTTTATTTAAAATTCTTTGAATGGCTCACAATGAACTTAGTTAACAAGTGGAGAAGTGACAGTCTCTTAAATCAGCTGTGTGCGATTGTTAGAGCGCACCTTTTTATACCCGCTACTCATAGAGTAGAAGGGTATTATAACTTTGTTCAAACCGAAAATGTATGTAACAGGCAGAAGGAGACACCTCCGACCCCATAAAGTATATATATTCTGGCTCAGGATCAACAGCCGAGTCGATATAGCCATGTCCGTCTGTCCGTCTGTCTGTCCGTGTGAAAATCTAGATCTCAGCTATTATAAAAGCTAGGACTACCAAATTTGGTGACAATATGTGTTATTATTGCACGCTGATCAAGTTTATTTTGGATTTTGGCCACGCCCCCTTCCGCCCCCGTAAATCGAAAAAACATTGATTACAAGCGCTTTTTTGATGCCATATTGTTCATTTTCGGTTTACGTGATATCTATAGCTAGCCAGATGATTTCTAATTAATGATTAATAATTAATGATTTCAATTAATCCTAAATTTGTAAATGCTTCAATTATCATGAAATACTTTATTTCCATGGTTACTGGCTCGATGTCAAATTTTTGTGTAAATATCATAAAAAAGAATTTGTTTTTTATTTTATTATTTTATTTCCGATATATTTCGGTTACTCAACGGTAACTGTCTTCAGGGCTAAAAAACCCCAAAATTACATAATGGAAATTGTTTCCATGGTTGCTGGCTCCAGGTAAAATTTTTGTTCAAATAACATAAAAAACAAATTGTTTCCTATTTATTATTTTATTTCCGATATATAGGGTTTTCAAATAAGAGGTGTTATTTTGCATAGCCCGCTATTCCGGTAGGTGTCACTGTTGAAGCTGCAATTTTTTGGCATTTGACAATAAGAAACTACGCCATTAATAACAAGTAAGAAAGCTAAATTCGAGTGTACTCGACTGTAATATACCCGCTACCCAGCTACTCGTACATCAAAATTATTTGCGAAACAATAAAGAACGTACACAATCATATTTTGACCGTAAAAGGGCATGGACTTACAATATTTAAGCATAGTCAAAATTAAATTTACAAAAATTATTTTTTGCAAACATTTAATTTTTAATGCGGGTGGGACTCGAACCCATAAATGCATAATAGTTTCGTTCGTTATGCAGTCCACAACTTAACCCATTTCACAACCGTAAACGCACACACTATTCGGCACAATGCTGCAAGCAGCGCTGCCGGCAAAAGGAGTAAAAAGTATTGAAAACGTATAACTTTTATTCAGGTACCACAAATATCCAAGCTTTGTCACTTAAAAGATATGTGCATATTTAATACCTCTTTATATACTTGAATGGAAAGTGTTCCAGAGCACTCTAACTTTTGATAAATTTTGTTAAAGAAAACGACCGATAGGTTCTATGGCATCTATACGATGTATCGGTCCGTTGGCTCGTTCCGACTTATTTACAGCGGGCAGCAATAAGAAGCATGTATACAAAGTTTCATGAAGGTAGCTCAAAAAGGGAGGCAAAAACTTTCCTTTGCATAAAATTAGAAAAGTTCGATCTCCCCAACCATGACACGCATGCATGCGAAATCGAACCTTGGACCCATTACCTAAGAGGTCCACCACTTCTCCATTCGGTCATTAAGCTATTACGCAAATTTTGCCAAAGTTATATTATGAGACCATTCGGAAATTCTTGCACGACAAAAACAAAGTCTGAATTCGTGATGCGTGTTGTTGTTGCTATTTATTCATAAATAATAATCATAAACATATAATTAAATAAAAAATAAAAATAAAGAAATATAAGAAAAAGCTGCGCTCTAACAATCGCACAGAGCTGATTTAAGAGACTGTCACTTCTCCACTTGTTAACTAAGTTTATTGTGAGCCATTAAAAAAATTTTAAATAAAATGCTCCACCAATTAATGCATATTCAAAAATTAAAGTTTAAGTTCTTAAAAAAAATAGAACAAGTAAGAAAGCTACATTCGAGTGTGCTCGACTGTAATATACCCGCTACCGAGCTGCTCGTACATCAAAATTATTTGCGGAACAATAAAGAACGGCTACAATCATATTTTGACCGTAAAAGGCCATGGACTTACAATATTTATGCACAGTCAAAATCTAAAATAAAAAAAAATAATTTCTTGCACACATTTAACTTTTGATGCGGGTGGGACTCGAACCCATAAATGCATAATAGTTTCGTTCGTTATGCAGTCCACAACTTAACCCATTTCACCACCGTACACGCACATACTATTCGGCACAACGCTGCAAGCAGCGCTGCCGGCAAATGGAGTAAAAAGTATTGAAAACGTATAACTTTTATTCAGGTACCACAAAAATCCAAGATTTGTCACTTAAACGATATGTGCCCTTTTAATACCTCTTTATATACTTGAATGGAAAGTGTTCTGGAGCACTCTAACTTTTAATAAACTTTGTTAAAAAAACGACCGATAGGTTCTATGGCATCTATACGTTGTATCGGTCCGTACCGGCTCGTTCCGACTTATTTACAGCGGGCAGCAATAAGAAACATGTATACAAAGTTTCATGAAGGTAGCTCAAAAAGGGAGGCAAAAACTTTTCTTTCCAAAAATGTAGAAAAGTTCGATCTCCCCCACCATGACACGTATGCATGCGGAATCGAATTTTGGAGCCATTACCTAAGAGGTCTACCACTTCTCCATTCGGTCATTCATCCATTACGAAAATTTTGCCAAAGTTACATTATGAGACCATTCGGAAATTCTTGCACGACAAAAACAAAGTCTGAATGCATGATGCGTGTTATTGTTGCTATTTATTCATAAATAATAATCGTAAACATATAATTAAATAAAAAATAAAAATAAAAAAATATAAGAAAAAGCTGCGCTCTAACAATCGCACAGAGCTGATTTAAGAGACTGTCACTTCTCCACTTGTTAACTAAGTTCATTGTGAGCCATTAAAAAAATTTTAAATAAAATGCTCCACCAATTAATGCATATTCAAAAATTAAAGTTTAAGTTCTTAAAAAAAATAGAACAAGTAAGAAAGCTACATTTGAGTATGCTCGACTGTAATATACCCGCTACCGAGCTGCTCGTACATGAAAATTATTTGCGGAACAAAAAAGAACGGCTACAATCATATTTTGACCGTAAAAGGCCATGGACTTACAACATTTATGTACAGTCAAAATCTAAAATAAAAAAAATAATTTCTTGCACACATTTAACTTTTGATGCAGGTGGGACTCGAACCCATAAATGCATAATAGTTTCGTTCGTTATACAGTCCACAACTTAACCCATTTCACCACCGTACACGCACACACTATTCGGCACAATGCTGCAAGCAGCGCTGCCGGCAAAAGGAGTAAAAAGTATTAAAAACGTATAACTTTTATTCAGGTACCACAAAAATCCAAGATTTATCACTTAAACAGTAAAAATAATAATTCTACCTGTTGAAGGCTATAAATCGAATACGTGCATGTAAAAAACGATATGTGCCCTTTTAATACCTCTTTATAAACTTGAATGGAAAGTGTTCTGGAGCACTCTAACTTTTAATAAATTATGCTAAAAAAAACGACCGATAGGTTCTATGGCATCTATACGATGTATCGGTCCGTACCGGCTCGTTCCGACTTATTTACAGCGGGCAGCAATAAGAAACAAGTATACAAAGTTTCATGAAGGTAGCTCAAAAAGGGAGCCAAAACTTTTTTTTGCTAAAAGTAAGAAAAGCTCGATCTCCCCACCATGACATGCATGCATGCGGAATCGAACCTTGGACCCATTACCTAAGAGGTCCACCACTTCTCCATACGGTCATTAAGCTATTACGCAAATTTTGCCAAAGTTATATTATGAGACCATTCGGAAATCCTTGCACGACAAAAACAAAGTCTGAATTCGTGATGCGTGTTGTTGTTGCTATTTATTCTCATAACTTAAACATACAATTAAATAAAAAAAAAAAATAAAAAAATATAAGAAAAAGCTGCGCTCTAACAATCGCACACAGCTTATTTAAGAGACTGTCACTTCTCCACTTGCTAACTAAGTTCATTGTGAGCCATTAAAAAAATTTTAAATAAAATGCACGACCACCAATTAATGCATATTCAAAAATTAAAGTATAAGTTCTTAAAAAAAAAATAAAAGCTTAAGCGGCACGAACTGGGAATCGAACCACGGGCCTGTCGGTTCAGGAGTTCATCGCTTTTCCACTAAGCTACTGACGCTTTTATCCAACAGCTGCAAAAATTTGCATTGGAAGGCATTCTTATTATCTCCTGTACAAATCAAGAATCTGCGCTGCCGGCAGCGCTGCTTACAGCTATGGAAAACGTTAAGCTGAATAACTTCTGTGTTTATTATCCGATTGTTATCAAATTTTCAGAGATCATCTGGCTAGCTATAGTTATCATGTAAACCGACATTCGGACAGACGGACATGGCTGAATCGACTCGGCTGATGATCCTGAGCCAGAATATATATACTTTATGGGGTCGGAGGTGTCTCCTTCTGCCTGTTACATACATTTTCGGTTTGAACAAAGTTATAATACCCTTCTACTCTATGAGTAGCGGGTATAAAAAGGTGCGCTCTAACAATTGCACACAGCTGATTTAAGAGACTGTCACTTCTCCACTTGTTAACTAAGTTCATTGTGAGCCATTCAAAAAATTTTAAATAAAATGCACGACCACCAATTAATGCATATTCATAAATTAAAGTATAAGTTCTTAAAAAAAAGAAAAATCTTAAGCGGCATGAACTGGGAATCGAACCACGGGCCTGTCGATTGATGGGTTCATCGCTTTTCCACTAAGCTACTGACGCTCTTATCCAACAACTGCAAAAATTTGCATTGTAAGGCATTGTTATTATCTCCTGTACAAATAAAGAATTTGCGCTGACGGCAGCGCTGCTTACTGCTATGGAAAACGTTAAGCTAAATAACTTCTGTGTTTATTATCCGATTGTTACCAAATTTTCGGTTTGAACAAAGTTATAATACCCTTCTACTCTATGAGTAGCGGGTATAAAAACATTTTTGCACACATTTAATTTTTGATGCGGGCGGGACTCGAACCCGTTAATGCATAATAGTACTGTTCGTTTTGCAGTCCACAACTTAACCAATTTCACCACCGTACACGCACACACGATTCGGCACAATGCTGCAAGCAGCGCTGCTTACAGCTATGGAAAACGTTAAGCTGAATAACTTCTGTGTTTATTATCCGATTGTTACCAAATTTTTAGAAATCATCTGGCTAGCTATAGTTATCATGTAAACCGAAAATGAACAATATGGCATCAAAATTGCGCTTGTAATCAATTTTTTTTTGATTTACAGGGGCGGAAGGGGGCGCGGCCAAAATCCAAAATAAACTTGATCAGCGTGCAATAATAACACATACTGTCACAAAATTTGGTAGTTCTAGCTCTTATAATAGCTGAGATCTAGATTTTCACACGGACAGACAGATAGACGGACAGACGGACATGGTTATGTCGACTCGGCTGTTGATCCTGAGCCAGAATATATATATTTTGTGGGGTCGGAGGTGTCTCCTTCTGCGTGTTACACACATTTGCGGTTTGAGCAGAGTTATAATACCCTTTTACTCTATGAGTAGCGGGTATAATAAAAATAAAAAACAAGTAAGAAAGCTACAGTCGAGTGTGCTCGACTGTAATATACCCGCTACCCAGCTGCTTGTACATAATTTACACAACTACTACACTACAATCATATTTTGACCTTAAAAGGCTATGGACTTATAATATTTATGCGAAGTCAAAATATAAAATAAAAAAAAAAACATTTTTGCACACATTTAATTTTTGATGCGGGCGGGACTCGAACCCGTTAATGCATAATAGTACTGTTCGTTTTGCAGTCCACAATTTAACCCATTTCACCACCGTACACGCACACACGATTCGGCAAAATGCTGCAAGCAGCGCTGCTTACAGCTATGGAAAACGTTATGCTGAATAACTTCTGTGTTTATTATCCGATTCTTACCAAATTTTTAGAAATCATCTGGCTAGCTTTAGTTATCATGTAAACCGAAAATGAACAATATGGCATCAAAATTGCGCTTGTAATCAATTTTTTTTTATTTACAGGGGCGGAAGGGGGCGCGGCCAAAATCCAAAATAAACTTGATCAGCGTGCAATAATAACACATACTGTCACAAAATTTGGTAGTTCTAGCTCTTATAATAGCTGAGATCTATATTTTCACACGGACACACAGACGGACAGACAGACAGACGGACAGACGGACTTGGTTATGTCGACTCGGCTGTTGATCCTGAGCCAAAATATATATATTTTGTGGGGTCGGAGGTGTCTCCTTCTGCGTGTTACATACATTTTCGGTTTGAGCAGAGTTATAATACCCTTCTACTCCATGAGTAGCGGATATTAAAAAAAACATTTTTGCACACATTTAATTTTTGATGCGGGCGGGACTCGAGCCCGTAAATGCATAATAGTACTGTTCGTTTTGCAGTCCACAACTTAACCCATTTCACCACCGTACACACACACACACGATTCGGCACAATGCTGCAAGCAGCGCTGCCGGCACCGCTGCTTACAGCTATGGAAAACGTTAAGCTGAATAACTTCTGTGTTTATTATCCGATTATTACCAAACTTTTAGAGATAATCTGGCTAGATATAGTTATCATATAAACCAAAAATGAACAATGTGGAATCAAAATTGCGCTTGTAATCAATTTTTTTTGATTTACAGGGGCGGAAGGTGCCGTGGCCAAAATCCAAAATAAACTTGACCAGCGTGCAATAATAACACATACGGTCACCAAATTTGGTAGTTCTAGCTCTTATAATAGCTGAGATCCAGATTTTCACACGGACAGACAGACGGACGGACGGACATGGCTATATCGACTCGGCTGTTGATCCTGAGCGAGAATATATATACTTTATGGGGTCGGTGGTGTCTCCTTCTGTCTGTTACATACATTTTCGGTTTGAACAAAGTTATAATACCCTTCTACTCTATGAGTAGCGGGTATAAAAAATTATTTTTTGCAAACATTTAATTTTTGATGTGGGTGGGACTCGAACCCATAAATGCATAATAGTTCTGTTCGTTAGGCAGTCCACAACTTAACCCTTTTTACCACCGTAAACGCACACACTATTCGGCACAATGATGCAAGCAGCGCTGCCGGCAAAAGGAGTAAAAAGTATTGAAAACGTATAACTTGTATTCAGGTACCACAAAAATCCAAGATTTATCACTTAAACAGTAAAAATAATAATTCTACCTGTTGAAGACTATAAATCGAATACGTGAATGTAAAAAACGATATGTGCCCTTTTAATACCTCTTTATATACTTGAATGGAAAGTGTTCCAGAGCACTCTAACTTTTGATAAATTTTGTTAAAAAAAAAAACGACCGATAGGTTCTATGGCATCTATACGATGTATGGGTCCGTACCGGCTCGTTCCGACTTATTTACAGCGGGCAGCAATAAGAAACATATATACAAAGTTTCATGAAGGTAGCTCAAAAAGGGAGGCAAAAACTTTTCTTTGCAAAAAGTAAGAAAAGCTCGATCTCCCCACCATGACACGCATGCATGCGGAATCGACACTTGTACCCTTTACCTAAAGAGGTCCACCACTTCTCCATTCGGTCATTAAGCTATTACGCAAATTTTGCCAAAGTTACATTATGAGACCATTCGGAAATTCTTGCACGACAAAAACAAAGTCTGAATGCATGATGCGTGTTGTTGTTGCTATTTATTCATAAATAATAATCATAAACATATAATTCAATAAAAAATAAAAATAAAAAAAAAAAACAAGTAGGAAAGCTACATTCAAGTGTGTTAGACTGTAATATACCCGCTACCCAGTTGCTCGTACATCAAAAATATTTGCGGAACAATAAAGAACGGCTACAATCATATTTTGACCGTAAAAGGCCATGGACTTACAATATTTATCCAAAGTCAAAGTCTAAAATAAAAAATTAAATTTTTTGCACACATTTAATTTTTGATGCGGGTGGGACTCGAACCCATTAATGCATAATAGTTCTCTTCGTTATACAGTCCACAACTTAACTCATTTCACCACCGTACACGCACACACTATTTGGCACAATGCTGCAAGCAGCGCTGCCGGCAAAAGGAGTAAAAAGTATTGAAAACGTATAACTTTTATTCAGGTACCACAAAAATCGAAGATTTATTACTTAAACAGTAAAAATAATAATTCTACCTGTTGAAGACTATAAGTCGAATAAGTCTAACTTTTAATAAATTTTGTTAAAAAAACGACCGATGGGTTCTATGGCATCTATACGATGTATCGGTCCGTACTGGCTCGTTCCGACTTATTTACAGCGGGCAGCAATAAGAAACATGTATACAAAGTTTCATGAAGGTAGCTCAAAAAGGAAGGCAAAAACTTGTATTTGCAAAAAATAAGAAAAGTTCGATCTCCCCCACCATGACAGGCATGCATGCGGAATCGAACCTTGGACCCATTACCTAAGAGGTCCACCACTTCTCCATTCGGTCATTAGGCCATTACACAAATTTTGACAAAGTTACATTATGAGACCATTCGGAAATTCTTGCACGACAAAAACAAAATCTGAATGCATGATGCGTGTTTTTGTTGATATTTATTCTCAAAACTTAAATATACAATTAAATAAAAAATAAAAATAAAAAAATATAAGAAAAAGCTGCGCTCTAACAATCGCACAGAGCTGATTTAAGAGACTGTCACTTCTCCACTTGTTAACTAAGTTCATTGTGAGCGATTAAAAAAATGTTAAATAAAATGCATGACCACCAATTAATGCATATTCAAAAATTAAAGTAAAAGTTCTTAAAAAAAAAAAGAACAAGCTTAAGCGGCATGAACTGGGAATCAAACCACGGGCCTGTCGGTTTAGGACTTCATCGCTTTTCCACTAAGCTACGTACGCTGTTATCCAACAACTGCAAAAATTTGCATTGTAAGGCATTCTTATTATTTCTAGTACAAATAAAGAATTTGCGCTGCCGGCAGCGCTGCTTACAGCTAAGAAAAAAGTTAAGCTCAATAACTTCTGTGTTTATTATGCGATTGGTACCAAATCAGAGATCATCTGGCTAGCTATAGTTATCATATAAACCAAAAATGAACAATATGGCATCAATATTGCGCTTGTAATCAATTTTTTTTTTATTTTCAGGGGCGGAAGGGGGCATGGCCAAAATCCAAAATAAACTTGATCAGCGTACAATAATAACACATACTGTCACCAAATTTGGTAGTTCTAGCTCTTATATTAGCTGAGATCATGATTTTCACGGACAGACAGACGGACAGACAGACAGACGGATAGACGGACATGGCTACGTCGACTCGGCTGTTGATCCTGACGCAGAATATATATACTTTATGGGGTCGGAAGTGTCTCCTTCTGCCTGTTACACACATTTTCGGTTTGAACAAAGTTATAATACCCTTCTACTCCATTAGTAGCGGATATAATAAAAATAAAAAAATATAAGAAAAAGGTGCGCTCTAACAATCGCACACAGCTGATTTAAGAGACTGTCACTTCTCCACTTGTTAACTAAGTTCATTGTGAGCGATTAAAAAAATTTTAAATAAAATGCATGACCACCAATTAATGCATATTCAAAAATTAAAGTAAAGGTTCTTAAAAAAAAAAAGAACAAGCTTAAGCGGCATGAATTGGGAATCGAACCACGGTCCTGTCGGTTCAGGAGTTCATCGCTTTTCCACTAAGCTACTGACGCTGTTATCCAACAACTGCAAAAATTTGCATTGTAAGGCATTCTTATTATTTCCAGTACAAATAAAGAATTTGCGCTGCCGGCAGCGGTGCTTACAGCTAAGGAAAAAGTTAAGCTCAATAACTTCTGTGTTTATTATCCGATTGGTACCAAATCAGAGATCATCTGGCTAGCTATAGTTATCATATAAACCAAAAATGAACAATATGGCATCAAAATTGCGCTTGTAATCAATTTTTTTTTTATTTTCAGGGGGCGGAAGGGGGCGTGGCCAAAATCCAAAATAAACTTGATCAGCGTACAATAATAACACATACTGTCACCAAATTTGGTAGTTCTGGCTCTTATATTAGCTGAGATCTTGATTTTCACGGACAGACAGACGGACAGACAGACAGACGGACAGACGGACATGGCTACGTCGACTCGGCTGTTGATCCTGACGCAGAATATATATACTTTATGGGGTCGGAGGTGTCTCCTTCTGCCTGTTACATACATTTTCGGTTTGAACAAAGTTATAATACCCTTCTACTCCATTAGTAGCGGGTATAATAAAAATAAAAAAATATAAGAAAAAGGTGCGCTCTAACAATCGCACACAGCTGATTTAAGAGACTGTCACTTCTCCACTTGTTAACTAAGTTCATTGTGAGCGACTAAAAAAATATTTAATAAAATGCATGACCAACAATTAATGCATATTCAAAAATTAAAGTAAAAGTTCTTAAAAAAAATAAAAAGAACAAGCTTAAGCGGCATGAATTGGGAATCGAACCACGGGCCTGTCGGTTTCAGGAGTTCATCGCTGTTCCACTAAGCTACTGACGCTGTTATCCAACAACTGCAAAAATTTGCATTGTAAGGCATTCTTATTATTTCTAGTACAAATAAAGAATTTGCGCTGCCGGCAGCGCTGCTTACAGCTAAGGAAAAAGTTAAGCTCAATAACTTTTGTGTTTATTATCCGATTGGTACCAAATCAGAGATCATCTGGCTAGCTATAGTTATCATATAAACCAAAAATGAACAATATGGCATCAATATTGCGCTTGTAATCAATTTTTTTTTATTTTCAGGGGCGGAAGGGGGCGTGGCCAAAATCCAAAATAAACTTGATCAGCGTACAATAATAACACATACTGTCACCAAATTTGGTAGTTCTAGCTCTTATATTAGCTGAGATCTTGATTTTCACGGACAGACAGACGGACAGACAGACAGACGGACAGACGGACAGACGGACATGGCTACGTCGACTCGGCTGTTGATCCTGACGCAGAATATATATACTTTATGGGGTCGGAGGTGTCTCCTTCTGCCTGTTACATACATTTTCGGTTTGAACAAAGTTGTAATACCCTTCTACTCCATTAGTAGCGGGTATAATAAAAATAAAAAAATATAAGAAAAAGGTGCGCTCTAACAATCGCACACAGCTGATTTAAGAGACTGTCACTTCTCCACTTGTTAACTAAGTTCATTGTGAGCGATTAAAAAAATTTTAAATAAAATGCATATTCAAAAATTAAAGTAAAAGTTCTTAAAAAAAAAAGAACAAGCTTAAGCGGCATGAATTGGGAATCGAACCACGGTCCTGTCGGTTCAGGAGTTCATCGCTTTTCCACTAAGCTACTGACGCTGTTATCCAACAACTGCAAAATTTGCATTGTAAGGCATTCTTATTATTTCCAGTACAAATAAAGAATTTGCGCTGCCGGCAGCGGTGCTTACAGCTAAGGAAAAAGTTAAGCTCAATAACTTCTGTGTTTATTATCCGATTGGTACCAAATCAGAGATCATCTGGCTAGCTATAGTTATCATATAAACCAAAAATGAACAATATGGCATCAAAATTGCGCTTGTAATCAATTTTTTTTTTTATTTTCAGGGGCGGAAGGGGGCGTGGCCAAAATCCAAAATAAACTTGATCAGCGTACAATAATAACACATACTGTCACCAAATTTGGTAGTTCTGGCTCTTATATTAGCTGAGATCTTGATTTTCACGGACAGACAGACGGACAGACAGACAGACGGACAGACGGACATGGCTACGTCGACTTGGCTGTTGATCCTGACGCAGAATATATATACTTTATGGGGTCGGAGGTGTCTCCTTCTGCCTGTTACATACATTTTCGGTTTGAACAAAGTTATAATACCCTTCTACTCCATTAGTAGCGGGTATAATAAAAATAAAAAAATATAAGAAAAAGGTGCGCTCTAACAATCGCACACAGCTGATTTAAGAGACTGTCACTTCTCCACTTGTTAACTAAGTTCATTGTGAGCGACTAAAAAAATATTTAATAAAATGCATGACCAACAATTAATGCATATTCAAAAATTAAAGTAAAAGTTCTTAAAAAAAAAAATAAAAGAACAAGCTTAAGCGGCATGAATTGGGAATCGAACCACGGGCCTGTCGGTTTCAGGAGTTCATCGCTGTTCCACTAAGCTACTGACGCTGTTATCCAACAACTGCAAAAATTTGCATTGTAAGGCATTCTTATTATTTCTAGTACAAATAAAGAATTTGCGCTGCCGGCAGCGCTGCTTACAGCTAAGGAAAAAGTTAAGCTCAATAACTTCTGTGTTTATTATCCGATTGGTACCAAATCAGAGATCATCTGGCTAGCTATAGTTATCATATAAACCAAAAATGAACAATATGGCATCAATATTGCGCTTGTAATAAATTTTTTTTTATTTTCAGGGGCGGAAGGGGGCGTGGCCAAAATCCAAAATAAACTTGATCAGCGTACAATAATAACACATACTGTCACCAAATTTGGTAGTTCTAGCTCTTATATTAGCTGAGATCTTGATTTTCACGGACAGACAGACGGACAGACAGACAGACGGACAGACGGACAGACGGACATGGCTACGTCGACTCGGCTGTTGATCCTGACGCAGAATATATATACTTTATGGGGTCGGAGGTGTCTCCTTCTGCCTGTTACATACATTTTCGGTTTGAACAAAGTTGTAATACCCTTCTACTCCATTAGTAGCGGGTATAATAAAAATAAAAAAATATAAGAAAAAGGTGCGCTCTAACAATCGCACACAGCTGATTTAAGAGACTGTCACTTCTCCACTTGTTAACTAAGTTCATTGTGAGCGATTAAAAAAATTTTAAATAAAATGCATATTCAAAAATTAAAGTAAAAGTTCCTCAAAAAAAAAAGAACAAGCTTAAGCGGCATGAATTGGGAATCGAACCACGGTCCTGTCGGTTCAGGAGTTCATCGCTTTTCCACTAAGCTACTGACGCTGTTATCCAACAACTGCAAAAATTTGCATTGTAAGGCATTCTTATTATTTCCAGTACAAATAAAGAATTTGCGCTGCCGGCAGCGCTGCTTACAGCTAAGGAAAAAGTTAAGCTGAATAACTTCTGTGTTTATTATCCGATTGGTACTAAATCAGAGATCATCTGGCTAGCTATAGTTATCATATAAACCAAAAATGAACAATATGGGATCAAAATTGCGCTTGTAATCAATTTTTTTTTTATTTACAGGGGCGGAAGGGGGTGTGGCCAAAATCCAAAATAAACTTGATAAGCGTACAATAATAACACATACTGTCACCAAATTTGGTAGTTCTAGCTCTTATATTAGCTGAGATCTTGATTTTCTCGGACAGACAGACAGACGGACAGACGGACATGGCTACGTCGACTCGGCTGTTGATCCTGACGCAGAATATATATACTTTATGGGGTCGGAGGTGTCTCCTTCTGCCTGTTACATACATTTTCGGTTTGAACAAAGTTATAATACCCTTCTACTCCATTAGTAGCGGGTATAATAAAAATAAAAAAATATAAGAAAAAGGTGCGCTCTAACAATCGCACACAGCTGATTTAAGAGACTGTCACTTCTCCACTTGTTAACTAAGTTCATTGTGAGCGACTAAAAAAATATTTAATAAAATGCATGACCAACAATTAATGCATATTCAAAAATTAAAGTAAAAGTTCTTAAAAAAAAAATAAAAAGAACAAGCTTAAGCGGCATGAATTGGGAATCGAACCACGGGCCTGTCGGTTTCAGGAGTTCATCGCTGTTCCACTAAGCTACTGACGCTGTTATCCAACAACTGCAAAAATTTGCATTGTAAGGCATTCTTATTATTTCTAGTACAAATAAAGAATTTGCGCTGCCGGCAGCGCTGCTTACAGCTAAGGAAAAAGTTAAGCTCAATAACTTTTGTGTTTATTATCCGATTGGTACCAAATCAGAGATCATCTGGCTAGCTATAGTTATCATATAAACCAAAAATGAACAATATGGCATCAATATTGCGCTTGTAATCAATTTTTTTTATTTTCAGGGGCGGAAGGGGGCGTGGCCAAAATCCAAAATAAACTTGATCAGCGTACAATAATAACACATACTGTCACCAAATTTGGTAGTTCTAGCTCTTATATTAGCTGAGATCTTGATTTTCACGGACAGACAGACGGACAGACAGACAGACGGACAGACGGACAGACGGACATGGCTACGTCGACTCGGCTGTTGATCCTGACGCAGAATATATATACTTTATGGGGTCGGAGGTGTCTCCTTCTGCCTGTTACATACATTTTCGGTTTGAACAAAGTTGTAATACCCTTCTACTCCATTAGTAGCGGGTATAATAAAAATAAAAAAATATAAGAAAAAGGTGCGCTCTAACAATCGCACACAGCTGATTTAAGAGACTGTCACTTCTCCACTTGTTAACTAAGTTCATTGTGAGCGATTAAAAAAATTTTAAATAAAATGCATATTCAAAAATTAAAGTAAAAGTTCTTAAAAAAAAAAGAACAAGCTTAAGCGGCATGAATTGGGAATCGAACCACGGTCCTGTCGGTTCAGGAGTTCATCGCTTTTCCACTAAGCTACTGACGCTGTTATCCAACAACTGCAAAAATTTGCATTGTAAGGCATTCTTATTATTTCCAGTACAAATAAAGAATTTGCGCTGCCGGCAGCGGTGCTTACAGCTAAGGAAAAAGTTAAGCTCAATAACTTCTGTGTTTATTATCCGATTGGTACCAAATCAGAGATCATCTGGCTAGCTATAGTTATCATATAAACCAAAAATGAACAATATGGCATCAAAATTGCGCTTGTAATCAATTTTTTTTTTATTTTCAGGGGCGGAGGGGGGCGTGGCCAAAATCCAAAATAAACTTGATCAGCGTACAATAATAACACATACTGTCACCAAATTTGGTAGTTCTGGCTCTTATATTAGCTGAGATCTTGATTTTCACGGACAGACAGACGGACAGACAGACAGACGGACAGACGGACATGGCTACGTCGACTTGGCTGTTGATCCTGACGCAGAATATATATACTTTATGGGGTCGGAGGTGTCTCCTTCTGCCTGTTACATACATTTTCGGTTTGAACAAAGTTATAATACCCTTCTACTCCATTAGTAGCGGGTATAATAAAAATAAAAAAATATAAGAAAAAGGTGCGCTCTAAAAATCGCACACAGCTGATTTAAGAGACTGTCACTTCTCCACTTGTTAACTAAGTTCATTGTGAGCGACTAAAAAAATATTTAATAAAATGCATGACCAACAATTAATGCATATTCAAAAATTAAAGTAAAAGTTCTTAAAAAAAAAAATAAAAAGAACAAGCTTAAGCGGCATGAATTGGGAATCGAACCACGGGCCTGTCGGTTTCAGGAGTTCATCGCTGTTCCACTAAGCTACTGACGCTGTTATCCAACAACTGCAAAAATTTGCATTGTAAGGCATTCTTATTATTTCTAGTACAAATAAAGAATTTGCGCTGCCGGCAGCGCTGCTTACAGCTAAGGAAAAAGTTAAGCTCAATAACTTCTGTGTTTATTATCCGATTGGTACCAAATCAGAGATCATCTGGCTAGCTATAGTTATCATATAAACCAAAAATGAACAATATGGCATCAATATTGCGCTTGTAATAAATTTTTTTATTTTCAGGGGCGGAAGGGGGCGTGGCCAAAATCCAAAATAAACTTGATCAGCGTACAATAATAACACATACTGTCACCAAATTTGGTAGTTCTAGCTCTTATATTAGCTGAGATCTTGATTTTCACGGACAGACAGACGGACAGACAGACAGACGGACAGACGGACAGACGGACATGGCTACGTCGACTCGGCTGTTGATCCTGACGCAGAATATATATACTTTATGGGGTCGGAGGTGTCTCCTTCTGCCTGTTACATACATTTTCGGTTTGAACAAAGTTGTAATACCCTTCTACTCCATTAGTAGCGGGTATAATAAAAATAAAAAAATATAAGAAAAAGGTGCGCTCTAACAATCGCACACAGCTGATTTAAGAGACTGTCACTTCTCCACTTGTTAACTAAGTTCATTGTGAGCGATTAAAAAAATTTTAAATAAAATGCATATTCAAAAATTAAAGTAAAAGTTCCTCAAAAAAAAAAGAACAAGCTTAAGCGGCATGAATTGGGAATCGAACCACGGGCCTGTCGGTTTCAGGAGTTCATCGCTGTTCCACTAAGCTACTGACGCTGTTATCCAACAACTGCAAAAATTTGCATTGTAAGGCATTCTTATTATTTCCAGTACAAATAAAGAATTTGCGCTGCCGGCAGCGCTGCTTACAGCTAAGGAAAAAGTTAAGCTGAATAACTTCTGTGTTTATTATCCGATTGGTACTAAATCAGAGATCATCTGGCTAGCTATAGTTATCATATAAACCAAAAATGAACAATATGGGATCAAAATTGCGCTTGTAATCAATTTTTTTTTTATTTACAGGGGCGGAAGGGGGTGTGGCCAAAATCCAAAATAAACTTGATAAGCGTACAATAATAACACATACTGTCACCAAATTTGGTAGTTCTAGCTCTTATATTAGCTGAGATCTTGATTTTCTCGGACAGACAGACGGACAGACGGACATGGCTATGTCGACTCGGCTGTTGATCCTGAGGCAGAATATATATATACTTTATGGGGTCGGAGGTGTCTCCTTCTGCCTGTTACATACATTTTCGGTTTGAACAAAGTTATAATACCCTTCTACTCCATTAGTAGCAACAACTTCCTGTACAAACAAAGAATTTGCGCTGCCGGCAGCGCTGTTTACATCTATGGAAAACGTTAAACTGAATAACTTCTGTGTTTATTATTCGATACCAAATTTTCAGAGATCGTCTATAGTTATCATATACACCAAAAATGAACAATATGGCCATCACGTCGGATAAGATAGTGCCGGAGGTTCAATATGATATTGAATTTATTTGTGTAAAATTACATTTTCCCAGCTTTTGCGCCTATAAAACTTGCTCGTATGTTCCTCCGTCATCTGATAATTCTATCTTCAATCAACATTTGTTTATAATTTAGTCTATTTTCAACCTGCTATCAAACAGAGATAAACTTATTGTCCTTGGTGACTTTAATATACCTGATTGTTGCTGGACACCTAGTGATGAGGAAAATTTTTTATTACTCTCAAAACAGCATGACCTCTTTAATGGTTTGCAAGACATTTCAATGTCTCAGGTTAATCATGTCGTAAATTCCTTAAATCGAACACTGGACTCTGACCAGAGTCCAACCCTTGACCCAACCGGAAGATCACTACCATACCACGTTTGAAGTTGTTTTTGAAATTGGTTCAAATGTGCTGGATAGTGTGAGAGTGCCATGTAAACGTGTTCGCTGCTTTCGTAAAGCAAATTTCTCCAAGCTTAATAACTTGATCTCATGTTGCGACTGGTCCGATTTTTACTCGTGTACTGATATGGCTGATGCCATTAGTATTTTTTACGATACCTTAAACGTATTTTTTGATAATTGTGTTCCTCGTGTTTATCGAATGAGTTCAAGTAACCCTGCGTGGTTTACCAAAGAATTGTCAAGTTTAAAAAATCGAAAGTCCAAACTCTATAAGATATATAGAGCATGTCATTCTCCGTCCGCCTTTTCTCGTTATCTTATTGCTCGGTCAAACTTTATCGTGCTGAACGCTGCTTGTTATAATAACTATTTGATTCGCTGCAGGATTTAGTTGGAGCAGAATCCTAAACAGTTTTATAATTTCGTTAACATGAAGCGTAAATCTAATATTTTATCGTTTAATAAGGAGGACGCTAATAATGATCAGGCCATTGCCGATTTGTTTGAGAACTTCTTTCAAACGACTTACTCAAAATTTACACAGTCCTCTCATACATACCCATTTACCATTCCTAGCTCGAATGGAATTTCCACCCCTGTCCTTCATGAGAATAGTCTCTATAGGGATCTATGTCTGGTAAAACCTGTTTTCAATCCAGGTCCTGACTGAATTCTGAATTCCCGGTTGCGTACTTCGTTACTGTGCCAATTCATTAACTAAGCCGTTGCACAGACTATTTTCACTGTCCTTAAACACTTCCTCTTTTCCCTTGATTTGGAAGGAATCATTTATAATTGCTCTTCACAAAAAAGGCAGTAAGTCTGATGCAAGCAATTATGGAGGTATCTCTAAATTGTCGGCTATACCTAAACTCTTTGAATATGTTTTGACTCCATACTTGCAATATTATTGCAGATCTGTCATGTCTCCTAGTCAGCATGGATTCGTGAAACGTCGTTCAACTTCGACAAATTTGCTTGAGCTGACATCTTTTATAATTACCGGATGTTAAGCTATGCTATCAATTTAATGATGTATCTTATCACTCTTCTCTTCAAGACGACCTTGGCCGTTTTCATAGTTGGTGCAGTGCAAACCAATTAAACTTGAACATGGGTAAATGCAAGCTAATGACTTTCTCTCGGACCAGTCCCAAGTACGCCTCATACACTCTTTGTGGTTGCCCCCTGGATAGAATTACCTTGGCTGATGATCTGGGCGTCCGTTTGGATCGCAAACTTAAATTTACTGAACACATTATTTCTATGGTCAATAAGGCCATGGCTGTTCTGGGCTTTATAAAGCGGTGGTCTAAGGAATTCAATGACCTCTATGTCACAAAAACGCTTTATATCTCTCTTGTGCGTCCTATTCTTGAGTATAGTTCATGTGTTTGGTGTCCTCAGTATTCATTTTACAAGGACCGCATTGAATCTGTGCAAAAGAATTTTTGAATTTTTGCCCTACGAGGCCTTAATTGGGATGCAAACTTAAGATTACCTTCTTACTCTAGTAGACTTCTCTTATTAAATCTTCCGTCTTTAGCAAATCGTAGAACCATGCTTGGTGTACTGTTTATAAATAACCTTATTCAAGGTGATATTGATAGTGAAGACTTGGTTAGCCAGTTATACTTCTCTGTCCCCTTTAGAAACTCTCGTAACTTCCTACCTCTAACACTTTCTCACTGTAGGTCGAACTATGCCTTGCATGAACCCTTTAGGGCATTATGTTCGAACAACTAATATTTTATCATAGCTAATTCAAATTCTGTAGACTTAAAATCTTAAATTCTTTCTCATCTGTGTAGAATTTGGTCCTCACTAGTGAATTTCTCTTTTTTTCCTCGCTTATCTTTTTTCTATCCATGAACTATATATCTTTACTTACTATCTAATGTTGGATTTTCTTTTACGCTTTCTCCGGTCGATGTAGCGCACTAACAACTAACACCTAACATTAACAATTAACACCTAACAATCTTCTCTGATCTGATTGGGTTTTTCTGGGTTTTCCCCAATCCTTTTGCAACATATGTTGGATCATTTTAAATAAATAAAACTGTTATACCCGCTACTCATAAAGTAGAAGGGTATTATAACTTTGTTCAAACAGAAAATGTATGTAACAGGCAGAAGGAGACACCTCCGACCCCATAAAGTATATATATTCTGGCTCTGGATCAACAGCCGAGTCGATATAGCCATGTCCGTCTGTCCGTCTGTCTGTCTGTACGTCTGTCCGTCTGTCTGGCCGTGTGAAAGCCTAGATCTCAGCTATTATAAGAGCTAGAACTACCAAATTTGGTGACAAAATGTGTTATTATTGCACGTTGATCAAGTTTATTTTGGATTTTGGCCACGCCCCTTTCCGCCCGTATAAATCGAAAAAACATTGATTACAAGCGCAATTTTGATGCCATATTGTTCATTTCCGGTTTATATGATAACTATAGCTAGCCAGATGATCTCTGAAAATTTGGTAACAATCGGATAATAAACACAGAAGTTATTCAGCTTAACGTTTTCCATAGCTGGAAGCAGCGCTGCCGGCAGCGCAAATTCTTTATTTGTACAGGAAATAATAAGAATGCCTTACAATGCAGTTGTTGGATAACAGCGTCAGTAGCTTAGTGGAAAAGCGATGAACTCCTGAACCGACAGGCCCGTGGTTCGATTCCCAGTTCATGCCGCTTAAGCTTTTTCTTTTTTATACCCGCTACTCATAGAGTAGAAGGGTATTATAACTTTGTTCAAACCGAAAATGTATGTAACAGGCAGAAGGAGACACCTCCGACCCCATAAAGTGTATATATTCTGGCTCAGGATCAACAGCCGAGTCGACATAGCCATGTCCGTCTGTCCGTCTGCCTGTCTGTCCGTCTGTCTGTCCGAGTGAAAATCTAGATCTCAGCTATTATAAGAGCTAGAACTACCAAAGTTGGTGACAGTATGTGTTATTATTGCACGCTGATCAAGTTTATTTTGGATTTTAGCCACGCCCCCTTCCGCCCCCGTAAATCGAAAAAACATTGATTACATGCGCAATTTTGATGCCATATTGTTCATTTTTGGTTTATATGATAACTATAGCTAGCCAGATGATCTCTGACAATTTGGTAACAATCGGATTATAAACACAGAAGTTATTCAGCTTAACGTTTTCCATAGCTGTAAGCAGCGCTGCCGGCAGCGCAAATTCTTTATTTGTACAGGAAATAATAAGAATGCCTTACAATGCAAATTTTTGCAGTTGTTGGATAACAGCGTCAGTAGCTTAGTGGAAAAGCGATGAACTCCTGAACCGACAGCCCCGTGATTCGATTCCCAGTTCATGCCGCTTAAGCTTTTTCTTTTTTTTTTTTTAAGAATTAATACTTTAATTTTTGAATATGCATTAATTGGTGGTCGTGCATTTTATTTAAAATTTTTTTAATGGCTCACAATGAACTTAGTTAACAAGTGGAGAAGTAACAGTCTCTTAAATCAGATGGGTGCGATTGTTAGAGCGCAGCTTTTTATACCCGGTACTCATAGAGTAGAAGGGTATTATAACTTTGTTCAAACCGAAAATGTATGTAACAGGCAGAAGGAGACACCTCCGACCCCATAAAGTATATATATTCTAGATCAGGATCAACAGCCGAGTCGACATAGCCTTGTCCGTCTGTCCGTCTGTCTGTCCGTGTGAAAATCTAGATCTCAGCTATTATAAGAGCTAGAACTACCAACTTTGGTGACAAAATGTATTATTATTGCACGCTGATCAAGTTTATTTTGGATTTTCGCCACCCCCCTTCCGCCCCTGTTAATCGAAAAAATTGATTACAAGCGCAATTTTGATGCCATATTGTTCCATATAATAATTATAGCTAGCCTGATGATCTCTGAAAATTTCGTAACAATCGGATAATAAACACAGAAGTTATTCAGCTTAACGTTTTCCATAGCTGTAAGTAGCGCTGCCGGCAGCGCAAATTCTTTATTTGTACAGGAAATAATAAGAATGCCTTACAATGCAAATTTTTGCAGTTGTTGGATAACAGCGTCAGTAGCTTAGTGGAAAAGCGATGAACTCCTGAACCGACAGGACCGTGGTTCGATTCCCAGTTCATGCCGCTTAAGCTTTTTCTTTTTTTTTAAGAATTAATAATTTAATTTTTGAATATGCATTAATTGGTGGTCGTGCATTTTATTTAAAAATTTTTTAATGGCTCACAATGAACTTAGTTAACAAGTGGAGAAGTAACAGTCTCTTAAATCAGATGGGTGCGATTGTTAGAGCGCAGCTTTTTATTCCCGCTACTCATAGAGTAGAAGGGTATTATAACTTTGTTCAAACCGAAAATGTAAGTAACAGGCAGAAGGAGACACCTACGACTCCATAAAGTATATATATTCTGGGTGAGGATCAACAGCCGAGTCGATATAGCCATGTCCGTCTGTCCGTCTGTCTGCCTGTCCGCCTGTCCGTCTGTCTGTCCATGTGAAAATCTAGATCTCAGCTATTATAAGAGCTAGAACTACCAACTTTGGTGAAAAAATGTATTATTATTGCACGCTGATCAAGTTTATTTTGCATTTTGGCCACGCCCCCTTCCGCCCTGGTAAATCGAAAAAAATTGATGACAAGCGCAATTTTTATGCCATATTGTTCACTTTCGGTTTATATGATAACCATAGCTAGCCAGATGATCTCTGAAAAATTGGTAACAATCGGATAATAAACACAGAAGTTATTCAGCTTAACGTTTTCCATAGCTGCCGGCAGCGCTGCTTGCAGCATTGTGCCGAATCGTGTGTGCGTGTACGGTGGTGAAATGGGTTAAGTTGTGGACTGCAAAACAAACAGTACTATTATGCATTTACGGGTTCGAGTCCCGCCCGCATCAAAAATTAAATGTGTGCAAAAATTTTTTTTTTTTATTTTATATTTTGACTTTGCAAAAAATATTATAAGTCCATAGCCTTTTACGGTCAAAATATGATTGTAGCCGTTTTTTTGTTCCGCAAATAAATTATGTACAAGCAGCTGGGTAGCGGGTATATTACAGTCGAGCACACTCGACTGTAGCTTTCTTACTTGTTTTTTTAAGAATTAATACTTTAATTTTTGAATATGCAAAAATTGGTGGTCGTGCATTTTATTTAAAGTTTTTTTAATGGCTCACAATGAACTTAGTTAACAAGTGGAGAAGTAACAGTCTCTTAAATCAGCTGTGTGCGATTGTTAGAGCGCAGCTTTTTCTTATATTTTTTCATTTTATTTTTTATTTAATTATATGTTTAAGTTATGAGACTAAATATCAACAAAAACACGCATCATGCTTTCTGACTTTGGTTTTGTCGTGCAAGAATTTCCGAATGGTCTCATAATGTAACTTTGTCAACATTTGCTAAATGGCTTAATGACTAAATGGAGAAGTGGTAATAGGTCCAAGTTTTTGCCTCCCTTTTTGAGCTACCTTCATGAAACTTTGTATACATTTATCTTCTATTTGCTGGCCTTTTACGGTCAAAATATGATTGTAGCCGTTCTTTATTGTTTCGCAAATAATTTTGATGTACGAGCAGCTGGGTAGCGGGTATATTACAGTAGAGCACACTCAAATGTAGCTTTCTTACTTGTTAATTATTCTTTTGTTCACCCAGACTAATCGTTAAATTTTTGTTTTAAATTGTAATTATTTACTTCACTTTATTTAATATTAAATCTTTTAAAACTTTGTGTCGACTGCTATTAGTTGACGTTAAATAAATAAATAAAATAAATAAATAAATAAAAACAAATAGCGCTTGTAATCAATTTTCTTTTATTTACAGGGGCGGAAGGGGGCGTGGCCAAATCCAAAACAAACTTGATCAGCGTGCAATAATAACACATACTGTCACCAAATTTTGTCGTTCTGGCTCTTATAATAGCTGAGATCTAGATTTTCACACGAACAGACAGACGGACAGACAGACAGACGGACATGACTATGTCGACTCGGCTGTTGATCCTGAGCCAGAATATATATACTTTATGGGGTCGGAGGTGTCTCCGTCTGGCTGTTACATACATTTTCGGTTTGAACAAAGTTAAAATACCCTTCTACTCTATGAGTAGCGGGTATAAAAAAAGAAAAAGCTTAAGCGGCATGAACTGGGAATCGAACCACGGGCCTGTCGGTTCAGGAGTTCATCGCTTTTCCACTAAGCTATGGACGCTGCTATCCAACAACTGCAAAAGTTTGCATTGTAAGGCATTTTTATTATCTCCTGTACAAATAGAGAATTTGCGCTGCCGGAAGCGCGGTTTACAGCTATGGAAAACGTTAAGCTAAATAACTTCTGTGTTTATTATCTGATTGTTATCAAATTTTTAGATATTATCTGGCTAGCTATAGTTATCATATAAACCAAAAATGAACAATATGGCATCAAAATTGTAATACATTTTTTTTTATTTACAGGGGCGGAAGGGGGCGTGGCCAAAATCCAAAATAAACTTGATCAGCGTGCAATAATAAAACATACTATCACCAAATTTGGTAGTTCTAGCTCTTGTAATAGCTGAGATCTAGATTTTCACACGGACAGACAGACGGTCAGACGGACAGACGGACAGACAGGCAGACGGACATGGCTATGTCGACTCGGCTGTTGATCCTCACCCAGAATATATAGACTTTATGGGGTCGGAGGTGTCTCCTTCTGCCTGTTACATACATTTTCGGTTTGAACAAAGTTATAATACCCTTCTACTCTATGAGTAGCGGGTATAAAAAAAGAAAAAGCTTAAGCGGCATGAACTGGGAATCGAACCACGGGCCTGTCGGTTCAGGAGTTCATCGCTTTTCCACTAAGCTATTGAGGCTATTATCCAACAACTGCAAAAATTTGCATTGTATGGCATTCTTATTATTTCCTGTACAAATAAAGAAATTGCCTTGCCGGTGGCGCTGTTTACAGCTATGGAAAACGTTAAGCTGAATAACTTCTGTGTTTATTATTCGATTGTTACTAAATTTTCAGAGATCATCTATAGTTATTATATACACCAAAAATGAATAATATGGCCATCACGTCGGATAAGATAGTGCCGGAGGTTCAATATGATATTGAATTTATTTGTGTAAAATTACATTTTCCCGGCTTTTGCGCCTATATAACTTGCTCATATGTTCCTCCGTCATCTGATAATGCTATCTTCAATCAACATTTGTTTATAATTAAGTCTATTTTCAACCTGCTATCAGACAGGGATCAACTTATTGTCCTTGGTGACTTTAATATACCTGATTGTTGCTGGACACTTAGTGATGAGGAAAATTTTTTATTGCCCTCAAAACAGCATGACCTCTTTAATGGTTTGCAAGACATTTCAATGTCTCAGGTTAATCATGTCGTAAATTCCTTAAATCGAACACTTGATTTGTGTTACGTTTCTGATCATTCTAAGTGGACTCTGACCAGAGTCCAACCCTTGACCCAACCGGAAGATCACTACCATACCACGTTTGAAGTTGTTTTTGAAATTGGTTCAAATGTGCTGGATAGTGTGAGAGTGCCATGTAAACGTGTTCGCTGCTTTCGTAATGCAGATTTCTCCAAGCTTAATAACTTGATCTCATGTTGCGACTGGTCCGATCTTTATTCGTGTACTGATATGGCTGACGCCATTAGTATTTTTTACGATACCTTAAACGTATTTTTTGATAATTGTGTTCCTCGTGTTTATCGAATGAGTTCAAGTAACCCTCCGTGGTTTACCGAAGAGTTGTCAAGTTTAAAAAATCGAAAGTCTAAACTCTATAAGAAATATAGAGCAGGTCATTCTCCGTCCGCCTTTTCTCGTTATCTTATTGCTCGGTCAAACTTTATCGTGCTGAACGCTGCTTTTTACAATAACTATTTGATTCGCTGCAGGATTCAGTTCCAGCAGAATCCTAAACAGTTTTATAATTTCGTTAACATGAAGCGTAAATCTAATACCACTCCTTCTAATTTATCGTTTAATAAGGAGGACGCTAATAATGATCAGGCCATTGCCGATTTGTTTGCGAACTTCTTTCAAACGACTTACTCAAAATTTACACAGCCCTCTCATACATAACCATTTACCATTCCTAGCTCGAATGGAATTTCCACCCCTGTCCTTCATGAGAATAGTCTCTATAGGGATCTATGTCTGGTAAAACCTGTTTTCAATCCAGGTCCTGACTGAATTCTGAATTCCCGGTTGCGTACTTCGTTACTGTGCCAATTCATTAACTAAGCCGTTGCACAGACTATTTTCACTGTCCTTAAACACTTCCTCTTTTCCCTTGATTTGGAAGGAATCATTTATAATTGCTCTTCACAAAAAAGGCAGTAAGTCTGATGCAAGCAATTATGGAGGTATCTCTAAATTGTCGGCTATACCTAAACTCTTTGAATATGTTTTGACTCCATACTTGCAATATTATTGCAGATCTGTCATGTCTCCTAGTCAGCATGGATTCGTGAAACGTCGTTCAACTTCGACAAATTTGCTTGAGCTGACATCTTTTATAATTACCGGGTTTCGGAAAAATCTACAGACTGATGTCATTTATACTAATTTCAGTAAAGCTTTTGACTCAGTAAACCACTCCCTTCTCGCACACAAACTTAACCTTCTGGGATTTACACCCAAATTCCTTAGTTGGATCGTTAGTTATCTAACCGACCGAACTCGAAGAGTCTCATTCAAAAATGCTCTTTCTAACCCACTTTATGTCACCTCTGGTGTTCCTCAAGGAAGCCATCTGGGTCCCCTTCCTTTCACTCTTTTTATTAATGATCTACCTTTGGTCATACGTAACTCGCGTACTCTTATGTATGCAGACGATGTTAAGCTATGCTATCAATTTAATGATGTATCTTATCACTCTTCTCTTCAAGACGACCTTGGCCGTTTTCATAGTTGGTGCAGTGCAAACCAATTAAACTTGAACATGGGTAAATGCAAGCTAATGACTTTCTCTCGGACCAGTCCCAAGTACGCCTCATACACTCTTTGTGGTTGCCCCCTGGATAGAATTACCTTGGCTGATGATCTGGGCGTCCGTTTGGATCGCAAACTTAAATTTACTGAACACATTATTTCTATGGTCAATAAGGCCATGGGTGTTTTGGGTTTTGTAAAGCGGTGGTCTAAGGAATTCAAAGACCCTTATGCCACAAAAACGCTTTATATATCTCTTGTGCGTCCTATTCTTGAGTATGGTTCATGTGTTTGGTGTCCTTAGTATTCATTTTACAAGGGCCGCATTGAATCTGTGCAAAAGAATTTTTTAATTTTTGCCCCACGAGGCCTTAATTGGGATGCAAACTTAAGATTACCTTCTTACTCTAGTAGACTTCTCTTATTAAATCTTCCGTCTTTAGCAAATCGTAGAACCATGCTTGGTGTACTGTTTATAAATAACCTTATTCAAGGTGATATTGATAGTGAAGACTTGGTTAGCCAGTTATACTTCTCTGTCCCCTTTAGAAACTCTCGTAACTTCCTACCTCTAACACTTTCTCACTGTAGGTCGAACTATGCCTTGCATGAACCCTTTAGGGCATTATGTTCGAACAACTAATATTTTATCATAGCTAATTCAAATTCTGTAGACTTAAAATCTTAAATTCTTTCTCATCTGTGTAGAATTTGGTCCTCACTAGTGAATTTCTCTTTTTTTCCTCGCTTATCTTTTTTCTATCCATGAACTATATATCTTTACTTACTATCTAATGTTGGATTTTCTGTTACGCTTCCTCCGGTCGATGTAGCGTACTAACAACTAACACCTAACATTAACAACTAACACCTAACAATCTTCTCTGATCTGATTGGGTTTTTCTGGGTTTTCCCCAATCCTTTTGCAACAATGTTGGATCATTTTAAATAAATAAAATTTTTAATTATTCTTTTGTTCACGCAGACTAGTCGTTAAATTTTTGTTTTAAATTGTAATTATTTACTTCACTTTTAATTTTAATATTTTTTAATCTTAAAGATAATTTTAACTTAATTATATGAAAATTCTTTTTTTTATTTAATATTAAATCTTTTAAAATTTTGTGTCGACTGCCATTAGTTGACGTTAACTAAATAAATAAAATAAATAAACAAATAAAAACAAATTGCGCTTGTAATCAATTTTTTTATTTAAAGGAGCGGAAGGGGGCGTGGCCAAAATCCAAAATAAACTTGATCAGTGTGCAATAATAACACATACTGTCACTAAATTTGGTAGTTCTAGCTCTTATAATAGCTGAGATCTAGATTTTCACGGAGAGGCAGACGGACAGACGGACATGGCTATGTCGAGTCGGCTGTTGATCCTGAGCCACAATATATATACTTTATGGGGTCGGAGGTGTCTCCTTCTGCCTGTTACATACATTTTCGGTTTGAACTAAGTTATAATACCCTTCTACTCTATGAGTAGCGGGTATAAAAATATAAGAAAAAGCTGCGCTCTAGCAATCGCACACAGCTGATTTAAGAGACTGTCACTTCTCCACTTGTTAACTAAGTTCATTGTGAGCGATTAAAATATTTTAAATAAAATGCATGACCACCAATTAATGCATATTCAACAAGTAAGAAAGCTACAGTCGAGTGTGCTCGACTGTAATATACCCGCTACCCAGCTGCTTGCACATAATTTATTTGCGGAACAAAAAATGGGCTACAATCATATTTTGACCGTAAAAGGCTATGGACTTATAATATTTATGCAAAGTCAAAATGTAAAATAAAAAAAATACATTTTTGCACACATTTAATTTTTGATGCGGGCGGGACTCGAGCCCGTAAATGCATAATAGTTCTGTTCGTTTTTCAGTCCACAACTTAACCCTGCCGGCAGCGCTGCTTACAGCTATGGAAAACGTTAAGCTGAGTAACTTCTGTGTTTATTATCCGATTGTTACCAAATTTTCTTTTTCTTTCTAGAAAAGAAAGAAATTTTCTTTCTTTTTTTTTCTATTTTTTCGTTTATTTTTTTATTTTCTTTGTTCTTTCTTTTAAGGACTCGCAAATTTAGTATTACCTATTTATTTAATTTAAAAATTTAAATGTTATTAAAAAATATGTATCAATGATTTACCGGATAGACACTCGTATGGACCAATACGTCTATAAAGAAATTATAGAGGGATATAATGGTGCCATATTCCGAGGGACAATATGCCATTATCATGGCGTTTTATCACGACAACGATCCTAAGCACACTTTACGGCTTATGAAAAGTTGCCTTTAGGGAGCATCAAGTTGTTACGCTGAAGTGGCCAAACGGCTCAGTCACCGAACCTCAATCCGATAAAGAATCTCTAGAATGATGTTGGCAGCACATTCGCCCCAAAAATCTGGGCGGTTTTAAATATTTGGGGATTTTTTTTCGAAAAGGGGTGGAAAATTTTTCCGAAAAAAAAAGCGGCTTTAGTGGAGAGTCAGCACAGAAGATTGGATGTAGTTATCAAAAACCAAAGGGATATCCAACAAAATATTAGTCCCCTTTCTTATGTTTTCTCATTCTACTTAATAAATTAATAAAAAAAGTATAAGTGTGCTAAACTCATGTCCAGCTGAAAATCATAGTTAATTCATTCAAACCAACGCAGAAAAAACGACGAA